>PNEQ01135514.1:0-69003 GCA_003012365.1 Medauroidea extradentata
AGGCCTCATGGCACTTAGGTGCTATTCGTACCAAAAGACCCCAACAACCAATCCCAGCCAAGACCACGCCCCCCTAATGACCCTCTAGGCCAATCAGAGCCCTAGCACCACCAAGGGGAGGGGTCGGCCATGTTAAGCTTATGCAGGTTAGGCCGGTTTTGCTCCCAGTTGCGTCAGGATGCCCACGAGGTCCCTACTATAGCCAAATTTAACTTTTGGACTACTCTTGTGGAATTGTTACATATGTACACACAACATTCGTAAGTTTTGTGGCAGTTGCTTTTCCTCTTTCAAGTTTCCGACTCGCCTCCCACCAAGGCGACCCGGGTTGAATTCCCGGCGGGGTCGGTCCCCAGATTTTCACATGTGGGAATCGTGTCAGACAATGCCGCTGGTCAGCGGGTTTTTTCGGGATATTCCATTTCTCCCGCCCCCATTCTGGTGCTGCACCATACTCACCTCATGTCACCCCGTACCAGCGCTAAAGACCTCGTTGTTGGGTTCCGACCAAAATCTCATTACTTCAAGTTTCCGAATTTTAACTACCTATTTTGCGCCCCCCCCCCCCGAAACATTTAAGGGCAAATAATTATTTGAAATAAATATTTTTTACTTTTTAAAAAATCATTTTATTATTTTTTTTAAATTTTAATTTAAGTGCTATTTGTAACTTTTTAAACTTGAATACTTCTACAATCATGGCAAATATCAAATTATACCAAATAATATGTATTTTTATACAGTTTAAAAAAGACTGAAGTGTTGTCATATGATATATATTAATGTTTTATTTATTTATTTTAGGGGGTTTGTTAACGTCACCCGGTTTCATGTCGTTTGGCTTAGTAAATGACGACTTACAAACGATTTAGATTTATGTAAATGACACAAACATCCATGCCAGTGCTTGGATTCGAACCCAGGACCTCTCGCACCGTAGACAGGCATACTACCAACCACGCTACGGAGGCCGGTATATTTATTAATATTCTCGTACACAATTTTTAATATTAATACACTTAATATTACCTTAATAAACAATTTTTTACAACGTAAAAAAATAAACAACACAATATGAGTAAGTTTTATGGCCAACGATATTCACAACATAAAATATCAATCTTCTGAAATTAGTGTGTGTGTGTGTATGTGTTTGTATTATTATTTAATATTTGTTACTATAGTAACGTATGCTTAACGCTTGGTTGGAAGGAACGACTATGCTGGATTACTAGAGGCATAAAAAAATTCGCGTATTTATTTGATGACCGACCACACTTCATTGATGTGTACACACCCGGGCACACACTGTGATTTCATTGCTCACCCGTCTTTATGTCACGTATTGACTCATTCACAAGCGATTGGTCACTCTACCGTATAGAACTATAGAATATTGGCTCAAAGTGTTCCCCCCGGCTACAATCCGTAACACTATACGGCCAGTGGAAGACGTAGAGCTAACGATAAACATATTGGAGTCTAGTCTGTTGTCTGAAAACCATGCGAAATGTACAGGTGTGTCTGAATTACAGACACTATACGCGCTTGGGCGCAGCATTAGGCGCAGGTTACCATATCATTGTAAAACTATTTAATTTAAAAACATGTATCGAAATTCATGTCTATTAAATAAATTAATAAACATCGAAGAAAGAAACAGTGTACACATAAAAGAAAAACATTTATGTACCGTATAATCAAGGAGAATCAGAGAAATCTACGATAAATGTTCTTATGAAATTATCACACCGCGTCGAAAAAGAACCCATAACTTTTGAACAACTGGAGGGATTTTCATCAAATGCACTTAAAAACCACGCCGCCGTCGAATTCTTATATGTCATCAGAGACCGTGCAGTCATGATATCAGGAACTGACGTTGGGTGTATCGCGAAAACAAATGCACTTTGACAATTAAGAACCTTGCCGATGTAACTAGCTTAAAAAATAAACATTGAAATTTGTCCATCCGTTTGGGAGCTACGATGCCACCAGACAAGTACACACCCACAGACAGACATTACCGTCAAACTTGTAACACCTTTCCTTTTTTCTCGAATGTTAAGAATATCTCGTCTCTGGTGTGTATGTTATAGGTTACATGGCGGCAATCGAGTCAAATACAAATGGCATCATGGGAAAACCATTCAATTTCCAAGGCCGAATTTAAGGGCGCCGCCTACCAAGAGTTCGAAATGCGTTTCAGTGTGTTCGTAAACAGCTTTCTGTTATGAAACTATTTCACATGCGCCCATTGTGCTAACATACGAAAAGAAAATACACTTCGGACAAGGTCGAGATGTGGTTGTTAAACCAAAATGCTCATTAAAGACACAGTTTCTAAGCCCTCCAACATAGCTACAACGGCCTTTTCAGGCTGCTGTACTTCAAAGCGTACTTAGCAGATGTATGTGAAACTCAGATTGAGACGTGTACAGAAACTATATGGCCGCCGTTTAAAGCCTCATAGTAAAAATGGATCGGCGGGAATCTTGCACCCTAATTCAGCTCATGGCTCGTTGTGGCGATGCAGCATTTGTTGCGCGTTCCAAGATCGCCCTTACAGCTCCGTCGCTTTTGAGTCTCTAGCGCAAATTGGCGGCGCCCTCAAGGGGGAGTGTTAGACTACTTTATATATTTTTCAGTTTTCGAGCCATAACATTTATTCAAGTTGTATGATCAAAATTTCCTCTCTGGCAAGACATAGGATATGTGCTTGATTAACTGCTTGACATAAATAATAATGGAACCTTTCATTAATTTGTCATGCAGAATCATTGCAAGGTAATTAAGGTCAATTTTCAAGCATAATTGCAAGCCCAATATAGCTAAGATGAACATATAACACTGTTATGATCTCCAAAATTCATCACAAATATCTTCTGTGCCTCAGCATTGCCACATTTTTCTAAAATATTTATTGCAGAAAATCGATAAATAAAATTTAGCATACAGCGCTCCCTCTTAAGCAGCAAGCAGTAAAAGTTAAATAGTGTACGATTAAGTTCAATTTAATGCGATTGAAAAACCTGAGTCCTACTGCTCAAGTCTTATTAAAGCTCAGGTTTTCAGTGTTGTAGAGGCTTTAAAAGCAGACTGGATAGGTGGAAAGTATACGACGGCTGACGACACCTGGGAGTGGAGGGGAGGAGGAAGTGTGGAACGTAACTAGTTGGTGGCGTGGCGAAGGGCAGGCCGGCGTGGCTAGCAAGATGACTGCGACCCGCCCTCACTTCACCAGAGCGGCCCTCTATTACCGCCAGGCGGCGGCGGGCTGTTATTACGTCGGGTGCCCGCCAGCTCGTTCCCCCACCCACCCCCTGCCTCATACAGGCGTCACAAGCCTGCCTGGGAGAACAACACTAGCGGGGTTAACGTCTCTCCCACGACGCCTTAAGGGTGTTCAAGTAGGGAAAAATTGTAATTTTATATTTGCATAAAACAGTGATAGTTTTGTAGACAGTGCTTAGTAGAACATTTTCCATTAAAAAAAAATTAGCTCAGTCAGTTTTCCCACAATGGGATTTAAAATTCTAAATTTACCTGTTTTAAGTTCATACACCCCCCGAAAACTGATTAACATAATGAAATGAAATAATTCACAGCGAAAGTACATGTCCTGGGCTAGGGCTTTAAGTATAGAAAAACCCATTCAAACAACGTTTCGTATTTAAAAAAAAAAAATCTGAAATTTGAAATTTTGTTCCTACATTTAGAAATTTTTTTTACCACCAAAATATTTTATACTAGATTTTTATATACTTAAAGCCCTAGCCCGTGACATTTACTTTAATTGTGAATTTTTTCGTTTCAATATGTTGATTGGTTTTCGAGGGGTGTATGAACTAAAAACGTGCAGATTTTCACTTTGAATTGCTACTATGGGAAAAATGGCTGAGCTAATTTTTTTATAAGAGGAAAATGTACTGCCAAGTAACGTCTACAAAACTAACTCTCTCATTCAAACATACAATAATGATTTTCCCCACTTGAAACGCCCTTAGGCTGAGTTTACTATTCATTCATCAACAGTTAGCATAGTTGTACGCACAATTAATTTCCATGTATTCCAACCTATTGATTCTCAACTGCTCAAAATGTATACAGAGACGCTGACATAGGTATTAGAAAAATTTATTTTGTGGACGCATATGACAGCAATCAATCAGAGCAAAGATTTACTGAATGTCTGCCATGTTGGTTTTGCTTCCAAAACAATCGAGACTAAGATATTTTTACGTTAAAAATTACGTTTCTATACTGCCAATAAATTATTTACCCTTTTGACTTAATTACGGCTTTGTTTCTGTATTTTATATTATCTTCAGTTATGTTTACGAGTCCACTTCAAGTATGCTCACGTGGCCTTCGGATGTATTCCACATAGCAAAGAATGCTTCTGATTCATATAAAAATGCCGCTTGTTTTTTTAATATTACAGTAAGAATTTAATTGTTAGTTATTCCGCTCAAGGTTTGTGATCGTGCACAATTTTTGCTGCAACGTTACGTCATGTAATATGTTTTTTTAATTGTGAACTAACCCTTAGTCCGCCCTCTGTCCTTCGAAGCGGCAGCTGCTGTCTTTCAGACACTGCTCCCGTGCCGTGGGAAACAAGGATAGATACGCCCCTTCAACGTATCCACCTGACGCGCCACTTGTTCCAGCCTCTTTCATAGATTAGTACACTCTGATGTGCCGTCCAAAAATGGTTATTATTTTATACTTTCACTGGACTTTACGTCTCGTCAACAGCGAGGTTATTGCAGATGGTGCTCACAATTGATACGACAGCAGCTAAGGAAGCAGTCGGCCGTGGCCTACATTATAACATTTTATTGTACAAATTATAAGAGAATTTCCTTGTACTTTTACAAACATTTTCCAAATGACAATGATTTTCTTCGTACATTTTGTAAGTGAAGTAACCATGAATTTTCTTGTGAAATATTTGTAGTCAGCAAAAATTCAAGTTAAACAGGAAATTATTTTAGTTGTATTAAAATCACATCCATTGGTTATGTACTTAGCTTCAGTAAAATAAGTATTCTTATAAATAAGGACTGAAAATTTTAAAAAATGGTTAGCTATTTAATAGTATACTGAATATATGAGAATAAAAAAATGAGAATTATGTATCTTAGTGACGATAGTCTAGAAAATACACAATTCACTACGAGTGCAAGAATGATAGTTTGAGCCCTGTTGCGTCCTCAAAATTATTACACATAAAATTATATGTTTAACTGTTATTAAATAAATATGTTATAAATTATTGCAAGCAAATAGTACAAGTACAAGGCTATACATTAAATTGTGCTAAGCAAATAATTTGGACATTTAACACGACAGCAGTTGAAGTTTTACAAAACATTTCTTTGGCAAAACTGGGCTTCCGCAGTTTTTTACAATTACAAACAATTTTTTAGAGTACAAGGTTATATCTCAGAATTCACTTGGTGCCATTTCAGAAAACCACGGAAAACCGAAGTAGGATTTTCGGAGCAGGGAATCGAACCTGGGTCCTCCCGAATGCGAGTCCAACAACGTGTTACCGTTGCGCCACCTCCCTCGGTCCAAAGTTGGTTTCTCAGGATAAAACATAACTTAAAAAATAGCTCTTTTGAAAAAATAATTAAGGCGAACGCTCGCGTACTACAAAGTAGCCACGCTAAATCGATCTACTGCAGGCTTACCGCTTGAGATTAACTTAAGCATTGAATCAACAGACGATGCACGCCAAATGGCCCCAAAAATGTGATAGTGTGTTTTAATCACCGGAATAAATGTTTAGTATGTCTAACTGTTAGTTACGTTCTTCCTCGACCCAGTCAACATCTTTGGAACTGTTGAAACCGTTACTTTCAAGCGATATGGCAGAATAGTGACAACACGTCAAACGCCAGATTGAAGAACGAGACTCAGGGCGGATATTTCCAGTTTTGGTGAAGCAGTTGAGATAAAACATCGGGGGAAGAAGATACTAGATGGGTGTAAGGTAGTACAAAAAACGTTCGGTTACAAAGTAGAAGTGTGGTATCACACTAGATTTGTGCTTGCTGATCGTTTGATATGTTTGGCCCGTTAGTGCCGGAAGCAGACGGAGGCAAAGAATTGCCAGTAAATGCGAAATTATTACAAAACGCAACATTGGGTAAAATGCAGTGCCTCAAATGTCATAGCGCTAACATCCAACAAATCAAGCCTATATTGCAAGATGAAGAGACGACGTATTTGAACGACAGTGCAGCGAGATCAAATGAAGGTGAGGAAGATGAAGTGTCGAGAGGATTTCCGTAGCCAACACTACAAAAAAAAGTAAACCGTAAACGTTTGACTAGGCTGATTACATCACATAAAGTACCTATTTTTAAGGTTTTGTAGATATAAAAGAACAGGCGAATATAATATTGGTAGCTGAATATATTGTGTAGTGTTTTGTGTTGACAATAGGTTAGTAACAGACTAATGTAATGGTTGGTATAACGGTAAACAGCTTGTTAGAAATAAGACAGAACTCTAATGGCTCTAGGTCAGGGGAAAGAGTTGACCATCCTCTGACCTGAATGATGTTGTTACGTAACACATGAAGTAATGAGCGGTTGTGTCGTCTTGGTAGAAGTGAATGGGTACTTTCTGGGCATCAACTTCAAGCTGAGAAGTTAGGAACTGTTGGAGCACTTCCAGGTACACAGTACAGGTAATTATCATCTCCATTAAAAAAGAAGAACCTTTATAAACCTATTATATGATCCGGAAACCACCTGGCGATTCTCACTTCACCACATCTTGCAGTTGTAGGTGTTGACTGTATCAGTGACATTGAACATATGTTTGTCTTGAAGACAGAAGAGTCTGTAAACATTTCATTGTCTTCAACCCACCACAACATTTATGAAATAAAAACTTCCAATGAGTAGAGACGTGTAATATTTTTTTTATTTGGCTACATAATAGATTGCACTGCTCAGTATGTACCTGAGCACAATCTGTGGGATACTTGGCCACGGGCATCTGTGTGATGTATGTTACGTGTGTTAGTGCTTTGCAGGAGATTTGTAACTCTACCATGTATCTTTCAATTACTGATCAGCAGCAATCTCTGCATCAGGCCACGAAATTGTGGGCTCCTGGAGACATCGAGAGAACGTACAGCAGCTTGCAGTATAGTTTGCTGCCAGAAAATTACGCGAATATTGCACGTCCCTACTAATAACTGAGTGTATGCCAACCCGAAAAGCGCAGCACTGTTACTAATAGTTACACTAGCTAAATCGACTAAAACTTTATGAGCATGTACGCAGAATACAAGTATGATAGTTCGTATGCACATCATACAATTCTGTAGCATTATGAAATGGTCAACTTGAGTCATAGAAGTACATATTGCGTAGTTACTTCAGTCCTTACATACGTGTAACGCCAGTCACACATTGTTTGTTTCGTTGCATTTAAGTCTATCTTTATCAGTTATTGCTGATGTGCTTACATCCACACGTACGAAGTACTACTTACTTACCAGATATTGTAACATCACCGCTGACATATTTGTATGGGTTTTTAAGGTAAACTATAGTCACTGGCGACTTACACAAAACTCACATGTTTTGATCAGTAGACCGTACTGGATAAGACGACTGCATTAGTGAGCATATTACAAAGAAAAATATTTTGTGGCAGCTACAAAATATTTTGTGGGTATTTACCCTGCAAAATTTATTTTGTTGTTAACCATAAAAACATTTTGTTAACACAACTAAAATTTTGTGGCCATCACAATATTATTTTGTAGTTACTACAAAATAAATTTGCAGGGTAGTCCTCCTACAAAATTTTTCTTTCAGTGTATATGACTGCTACTACAGACTGGTCACCCCAATTTTTTTGTAAATAAACGGAAGGTAAATACTGATTTTTCTATACAGTTCACACCCCGATATCCCTGAACAATGTTTAAAAATTTGTGTTTTACTCAACGTTGTTTTCAAATATATTGCAAGAATTCCAATTATAAATTAAAAATTCAAGCGTGCGCTTAAGAATTGAATTAGGCTTAAAGTTGCTATTCATATTATTCACCGCTTTCATAAGGATTCATCTCCCGGTACAACTCATATTGTTCACCATTTTTTCAATGATTAATGGGACCGCGGTGGCCGAATGGTCAGACCATTCGCGTCCCACCAAGTCGATCTGGGTTCGATTCCCGGCGGGGTCGGTCCCCTGATTTTCGCATGTGGGATTTGTGCCGGGCGATGCCGCTGGTCGGCGAGTTTTCTCGGGGATCTCCCGTTTCCCCTGCCCTTCCGTTCTGGCGCTGCTCCATACTCACCGCATATCACCGCTCACTAGCAGCGTTAAAGACCTCGCTTTAAGCACTGACCAAAAACTCTCACTCACAATGATTAATCTCCGGAAATATTTCGGGTAAGTTTGCGACCAGCCTGTATTTACAGAATGAAATGCAAACTCAAAATATATCTTTGCTTTGAAATTTGCGACAGCTTTTCTACCAATAAAATGATACGGTAACCATTTTGAGTCCCGTACTAATAACGCTGGTACAGTACTTGGTGAGTAGCGGCGGCGCTGTATTTGATGAGCGTGTCAGTGTCGCCCTTAGCGTTTGCTCGCTTCTGGGTCACTGCAGTTCCAGGCACGTGGCAAAGTGTGAGCGTCTTCGTAACACGCACCGCAGTCTTCTCTGGAATCTCACTTTCTTTGAATTGCGTAAATTGCGAGCGGGAATTCCTTCATCTATTGGAAGGCATCTTCAGAATAACAAGAGAATTTCAGTTTTAAATATATGGGATACCGAACATACTATATGGAAAATATTCCTGTGCCACGACTAAATTGTAATCATACTTAAAGGTTCCTTGTAATACTGGGAGCGACTATCTATTGAACTCCTGTAATATACTTTGTGTATGCCAACCAAAAAACGTTACGAGCTCATTCCGCACCTTTACATGTAGGTAGACACTTAGATTTCATAGGCCAGTGGCAAGATCCTTTGTCGTGGCACTTTTCGATACTATGGAGCGTAAAGTTTGAGGTATGTAAACCTTAATTTGTAAACTGGACGAAGATAGTTAACCGGTTTATAATCACCTTCATAAAAATTTGACTGAATCTAGCATTCGGCCAGCGGTTTTATGTTTGTTACGAGAAAAAACCTAATTTGTGGATTTTGGTGGGACTGATCCCTTTCGGATCGTAAGTAAATTTAGAATATTTTCTAAAAAAAAAAACCTTTTAAGATTGTTCGCTGTATGTCTTATCGTGTGTAACCGACCAAAAATCTGCCCTCACTGTTACATTATTAACACAATGAATTGTTTCACTGAAGTGCTGCCGGACCCTTGTTACACTAAGATGAAGCAGCTAAGTGCCACTTAATGCTCTGTTAGAAAAAATTTCCACAAAATTACGGAAAAGTAAATGGAAAAAATTATCCATAAATCTTCGTAAAATAACAGACACTCAGTTTTGCTTCATAACGGAATCCGCCGTAAAATTGGGGGAAAACGTTTTCCATCACAAAAATTGGACTTCTTTAAATTATTAGCACTCAATTTTCCACAAAAACTAAATATTCTTATGTGTTACGTTTTCTCGAGACCTTGATATACCATTCAGTAACCGTAAAATAATTTTCGAATTTGCCAGGATTCCAACCCACAACCTTGAGATTACCAAGCAGACACTCTAGCCAATGTAACACACTGACAAGATTGTCAGTGAACGAGTTCCATGCAGCGGTAAGAGACCAAGTTTATAATACATAACTTTTGTTTTTGACATCCTGATTTCAGAACTTCATCAGTATCAGTATGAGAAAAAGATTTTACTCTGTATAGAAATAAATAACTTTAATGGATCATACCCGCTGGCGCGAAACGCAGAGAAGAGGTGCGATTTTTTTTTCCAGTAGTGATTTAGTTCCATGTAGTGACATGTGTGGCCGCCCACTGTTCGATAGGTGAAGCGAGGAGAATAAAAGATTTGTATGTCCTCCTCAGGAACACTTAAGTCACAGGGCTGTTCGGCCCTTTGCCCATGCGCGATACGAGTCCTAGGCTGTACTGCTCGTCGCTCCGCATCTCTTCTCTTCGTTTCACACTAGTGTGCATGCACATGGACTCTAGGAGTCATAGTGATCATTATTCCCAGAATTTTATTTATAGATTTACAATAAAATATATTTTACAATAGTAGAAACATATTTCCATGAATTTATGGAAAATTACATTCAAACATCCGTAAACTTGCAATACGGACAAACTTCCGCAAATAAAATATTACAGAATCCACTTCCGTACATTTACAATACTATTCTGTAAATATTACCATGAATTTACGTACATTTTTGACAGTGCTGCAAGCCCAAGATCACGGGTTATACAATCATTGTAATTGGTTATACGCCAATGTATAGTTAAAGCACATTACGTACGAAACAACAGTGTTGCTATTAAAATCGCCACTCTGTAAAATAACTTTGCATAGGGTTTCTTTATATTCCTTTAATTGCTGTATTTTTAGTAATATTTCCCAATGAAATAAATATGCACAGTCATTTCCAAGACACGATTTTGTTACAGACTGTTGAATAGTTACTGTTCCATATTTCATATATACTCAAATATGTCAAGTAATAGTAGCGTTAAATTTAAATATTTAAACTTCATTTCAACGCCGTATTTCGCATTTAAAAATCAAATCATTTGGTACAAAATATTTTGAGTTATAATTTTGCGTCAAAATTACTGACAAACAGTGTCAATGATTTAAATTTAAAAACATGAACGTACATATTTATAGTACCTGGACTCGTAAATACATGCTTAAATACATGTATGAATACTTACACACACAAATGCATACTTACTAAGATTCACACATACAGGCATACACACATAAACGTGTGTACTCACTGACTCAGAGAACGAAAATGGATTGTGTTTCATAAATCTAAGGAGCTGGTAAGGTTAACCATTTGTCTTAGTCTGCGACCCAAAAGATGTAAAATGTATCCATAGTTCTAATAGGCATGTGTACATAACCCACGAAAATCTATAAAGAGCAATTAACGAGCAATAAATTAAGTACGAACACTTCGGTTGCTCATAAGAACAATAGCAAGTGTTCGATGTGACGACCACTAGTATTTTGTTAACTTACACAGCGTAGACATAATCGGCTACTTTGTACGGTTTGGAACAATCAATATTTATCTTTTATTGTACCAGACGCAGTGATGATAGGCTATGTGCAGGGGCGTCATATCAGGTTTTTCTAGGGGGGGGGGGGGGGCAAGATTTTGTTTTCCGGTGACAGTGACCTTGTTGCATCTTTTTTATTAATAAAGCATGTATAAATTAGATACTTCAATAATAAAACTTCAGTTTTATGTGCTTAAGTTAGCATTATTTAAATTTAAAAATACAAAAAATATATTTATACACATAAAATTCTAAATCCAGGGGGGGGGGGCATTTGCCCCCTCCCCTGTGGCCCCAAATGACGCCCCTGGCTATGTGAGCTCATACACTGTTTTCACAGGCTTTATAAGCACAGTGCTGTACGCGTCGGTAGATTAGTCACGGGGAAGGTAGAGGTCAAGAGAATGAACTCTGTACTCTCTGCGGATATTTGTCAACCACTACTAGTCCATACATACGAAATGTGTCTGAGCACCGTCACGCTGATGCTGCAAAATAGTGCACAGCTTCAAAGCAACATTCTCCTGCAGTTTACGATTCTTCACAATATATCGATACTGCAACGCATGACGCCAAACAGCGAGTTACGTCAACGTGTGAAGTCGCAATGATGGGGAAATGATTCAAAGAGTTTTGGTTTCGCAGTACAGTATTTAATGCACCAAAACATCCTCCACAATTACGTAAAAGTATAAAAACCTTCAATGGCGTTCTGTGGGCTAGTTCATGCTCATATGATAGGCGTTTCAACCACATAATAATGACTGTTCACGGCAAGTATGCGCTTTTGGATACAGTCTTCTCAATAATAATAATAATAATAATAATAATAATAATAATAATAATAATAATAATGCAGTGTGATTATCTTACACTGTTATGTATATATCGACAAGTAACAGAAAATAGTCATACCAATATTACTCAAGGTGCAGTGTGCAAATAACCATCCTCCTTCCCAATATATAGTCTCAGCTAGATCTATCCTGGTCTTTAATAATGACCTAGGAAATCGGCAGCCAACCGTTCAGGAGCTGTGGCCAAAAAGTTGAACCAAAGTCTGTCACAGGCCACGATAAATAACTTTCACACTGAATACTTTTTGTAAGCTCAACACTTACGTAATTTCTTAAAAAATTTTTTTATAAAACATTTATTTGCATTATCCTCTTGAATTTCGAACACTGTCTCCACAGTATTTAGATAAGGAGCATTGTGAAATAGGAAATTGTTATTTACATATTTAAATTTCCTGTGTACATAACTTTGAAATATAGTGCGGATGCTTCAGCTTTTGGCGGGCAATTCAAAATGCAGGGGCAGACCATTGTTTGGCTCGCGGTCATAGGGTTGGTCGCCCCTGGTCAAGGAGAAGCAAGTCCTTCTAGGAAGGGGGAAGGGGTGTTAGGAGGATGGAGTAACAACCCCACTCCCTTTTCCAAAAGTCATATTTAGGGATGGTGATTTACCATGGCAAAAGTTGATTACTTACTAGGCTTCTAATGTGTTCATTCCTGACGGTTTTCTGTCGTTACTGGTGTGTCCCTATTTGACTTGTCCAATGCTTATTCTGGTGTGCTACGACAGAACATGTGTGGTTTGTTTGTAAACAGCTACACCGTGCCACATAGGCCTAACCACCGTCTAATATCTGGAGAATACGCTGGCAGAAAACATTCTCGCGATTTTACACTATCGCTAGACATAGATATTGGATATTTAAGTTGATAAAATGTTATGAATTGCATAATAAGATTGTTCTTAAAAAATCCCTGCACCCGAAAATAATAATAATGATGATAATAAAAAGAGAATTCTCATTGCACGAGTTATTGACTGGAAGGGAAGAAACTAGCCATGTCTTCAAAAGTGGTCAGTTTACGGTGAGTAGTCTGTGGCATTGGAGACGTTGCAGCGTTTAATTTCCCGAAGGTAACGTGGCTAAAGAGAGTAATACGGCACGAAGAGATGGTAAGAGGAGGAAGGGGGTCGTCACGGCGGAGTGTCTGGCCGAGGAGGGCGTGCCGCGACTAATCGCGCCGCGATGTAATCTGCCCCGGGCCGAGCGGTCATGCGAACCTGTCATCAGAGCGGCTGCAAGGGACGGCTTAATAGCGCCCCCAGCGGCCTGCCACGAGGGACCAGGTAGGCTCGTTAGCTGGTTAGCGGCGCCATTAACCGCCTCGTGTAGTTGGGCCCTGTACTGGATACCGCCGCCGCTCATATTTCCCCCGCCCCTCGTCTATAACCACTGTCCTCGCGCCGCGGGCTGCATGGGGGATGTGTTACCATGTCCACCCACACCCCTCCCTCCAGAGCGACGTGGACGCTTAACTGGACGGCGTTAGGCATCGCTAGACTATGTGCCAATTGCAGCATATGTAGAGACGGTGGGAAATCGCGAGAATCATTTCTGCCAACTTGCAATCTCAAGAGATGATGTTTTATCACGGGAAAACTTAACTGGTTTCTGAGTTTCATCTTTCGTTCAGCTTACCAGAAGATTACTGGCTTCCGCTTGTACGTGAAACTGTTACCCTGTTTGACTTAGGCAATAAGAATCCCGCTGTTGTAATATTTGATGCCTGCTATTGGTCCGCAGACAGCTACGTTGTGTCAGAAGTACAATACCCAATCATATGTGTTGCAGGTAACTACAGCGTTTTCAAAGACATGTTGACACAAAATATTTCCGCGACATCTATAGTGACCTCCAATTTAGCATAGCGTCCTGCGCCTTCTACGATTGGATGATACTTGTGTGGAACAGTTTACATGTTTACGAATCACAGACACTCAGTCATAGAAGAACAGAATAAGCATTGATCCAGTCAAACAGAGGCTCGCCGATAGCGAAAAAAAAAAAAAAAAAAAAAAAAACCGTCAGAAATGAATACATTACAATGAAACCTATCAGATAATCTACTTAACCCGCGATAAATCATCACTAGAGATAATGATTTATCGCGGGAAAATTTGACTGTTTGCATGGTTTCAACGTATGTTGAACACATTAAAAGTTACTGGCTTGAGGACTGTGAACCAGCAGCAGACCTGCATGAAAACACTCACAGACTACCACGCTACCTTGTCAGTTGTACAACTGGCCCCTCACTGGAGCAGCGGCCAATGTACAAGTATCTGAAGACATAGTGTACACAGGACTGTGGAGTCTAGCCCGCAGGTCGTTAAACCCGAGAAATTTCCGGGACTCTTCAGTCACTCTAGAACGTGACTGTTATTATTTGCCAGAAGCGCGCACCACGACTTACGCCGGAATTGCAAACGAACGGAGACGTCGAATGAGTTTATGACTTGCAGTCTAGCCTTTCGTCGGTAAAAAACGCGAAATTGTGCAAGTACCTAACTGATGTTGCCCTGTTGCGTCAAGAAGTTGACATAGTCGAAGATTTAAACATGTATAGGAGACGCTTACAAGACTTCGTCGCCTATAAAATCATTGTTTGCGGGTGTACCCGAAGATCTGCAAATAACTGCTCTGGGAATACAGTTAATTTTTTTCAGGAAATGTAAATAACTATCATCTATAGACACCACTGCGAAAATTGTCTGGTGCGAAATAAATATTCAACCCGAGTTTAAATTCGTAATTTTACGTCTACTAGAGTATTAGAAACAGTATTTTTATAATTTGTGTCGCGTCACCGTATTTTGAAAACAATATAGCGGCCTACGAATTGTACTGTTAGAAAATGGTTATGCAGTTTTTTCAGAGAAAGAGAGAGAGAGAGAGAGAGAGAGAGAGAGAGAGAGAGAGAGAGAGAGAGAGAGAGAGTGTGTGTGTGATAGTCACCATATTGAATGTTTGTATTTTGTGTCATAGCATTTCTTCTCGGTAAATTTTTGGAACTTCAACCTAACTACAGAGTAGAGTACATATCGATAGCGTTTTAGGCACCATAAATCTTTATTTTCCGTTACTGTTGTTACAGATCAAATTGTAGTTAAGAAAATAATAAGAATATTTTAACTGCAATTCGATCTGTAACAAGAGTATATATATTTACGGTGTCTAAAATTCTATCAGCATGTATTCTGTTTCGTAGTTTGGTTAATGTTTCAAAAATTTACCCAGAAGAAAAGTTATGAATAGAGATGATGGTTTATCGCGGGAAAACTTGACTGTTTGCTGGATTTCAACGTTTAGCCTACCATAAGATTACTGGCCTGTCGCACGTATGTGGAGCTGTTACCCCATTTTACTGAGCCAAGAAGACTCCCATTACTGTAATATTTAATGCATGTTTTTGGTCTGCAGACAGTTACGGAGTGTCAGAAGTGTATTACCCAATCATATATGTTGCGAGAAACGGCAGTGTTTTCAAGAATATGTTGGCACAAAAAAAAAATTCGCAATATACCGTCATCTCTAGTTATGAAACAAAGTACAAACATTCAAGATGGTGACTATCGGTCACTCTTTAAAGATGAATCACAAATGTAAATTTGCGACGAACTAGAGTTATCATTGGCCCAGTCAGATGGGAGACATGCCGATACCGAAAGAACATAGGATATGAAAATGTTATATTGAAGCCTAACGAACAGTCAAATTTTCCCGCGATATATTACTGTCCCCATCCATAAGCAGTCAGTGAGGATTCAGTTCCAGTACATAAAGTTAGCTGAAGTACAATGACCACTAGAGTAAGATTAATAATTTTTTTAACATTGAAAACTAGAGACAATATTTACAGCAGTAATCTAAAAACAAATCTCTCTCAGTATGTTTTGTCTACAAAAGAAGCATGCCAGCCGTAAAATTTAATTTTCAAAATATGATCATTTAGTTACGAACATAATGGCAAAATTGCTGGTAACGTGTCACTCGTATATCAGTCCGGCTCATGGAAATTTAAATCATATCAGTATTGGTTACTCTTAAGCACAGAATAACTAATGGTTTAAGGCCTCGCTCTTTAGTTTTGCAGTGGTTACGAAAATATATTTTTTAACGGAAATTAATACATGTATCAAAAATTCATTCTGGCAGTTTAACACTTATACATCAACGTTTATATCAGAATTTTCTTGTTGCAATACACCAAACAGAGTTTTAGATTTTTGTCCCTAAAATAGCACATATTTTGTTGTCAAAATAAGCCAAAATGAAGCAAAATATTTTTTTGGTATCAAACAGTACATTATTAAAAAAAAAAAAACGCTCTGGCAGAATTGTGTACCGTATGACTGTACACCGTCTTAAATTTTTTCAAAGCATTTGGTTAAAACATATTCAAGTTATTTGCAATTGTTTGAAATAAATCAACAGGTCGTGTGTTTGTGTGAGTGTGGCATGACGCCAAGGGCGATGTTCACCGGGTCATCTGACGCGGTATCGCCTCTACCGCAAGACACAAACGGCGTGCTGCAGTGATGTCGTAGATCACTCGCCTGACTGACACTTTCAGTGGTGACCCCAACTTTTTATTGGTGGAAATGTTTTAAGCACGTTTCTATAGTATTTTCACCCGAACCCCTTGAGTAGTTTTCCAGATACAACTTAACATGTTGTAAGAGCTGTTTTTATCACTTTTGAGGGGCTCCGAAATGATTTTTCTAATTAGCGTGATGCTTTGGTACTACCTTTCCGTCATCGTTCGAAGTGTTTTATTTTCTTGACACAATGGGCACATGTGAAATAGTGTAGTAAAAAAACGTATTTACGAACCCACTGCAACTCATCTTGAGCATGGACTTTGCCATAATGGCCAAGACTACTCCTACTTTTTTTCTTTTAACATTCTAATGCAACACTAAGTTGAGGCGAGCGCAGTTTTCGAAAAAAAAAAGTAGCATTAAAATACGAACGCCATCTTAAGTATTTGAAGGTAGAACAGCTGATTTTCTGTAACTTTCATTGAAGAGTAATTTTCATATATTATAATGCGATAGGTTTTAGAAATTACTTGGTTGGCTAGTATCGTGTGTAAAATACATACAATAATCTCAATAATTTTGTTTGTAGGATTACTAAAACTTAATTTACTGATCATTTCAGCTTCGTCAGACAAATTTTTTATATATATTCGTCCAGATTACGACGCAGGTGCAATTGTGAAAACAGTTACACAGTGGACGTTCAGTAGGTGAAGGTTAAGATGATGGCCTAACTACATTTGGCTGTATCTTTGGATGTAAACGTATTGTTACAAGTTTAAGCAAAAACATTATATGTGGGCAATTCACTGATCGCTTTGGGATAGAGGTCTTATATTTAGAAATAAAAGAGTTGAATTAAGTTACTGATTTACTAGCTCACAAAGCTTACAAAAACACACAATCAGCAATCAACTATAACTATCACAACACAATTAATTATGCGCATAATTACTACACAGAACGTTAGTTAACTTTGTCAATTAAAGCACAAGAATATTTACCATTAATCAATTTAAAGACTACAAATCGCAATAAAAATTCAGTCACATATCCAATCAACAGTCTCTCAAATAGTGACATTGTACAACCTTATCAGTCCGAAGTGGTGATGGCTCACCATGTGCTGCACAGCACCCCGAGTGCACCACTGTCTTCCCTCTTAAGGTCTTCGGTTCGACTCCCGTCGCGCACCTCCTTGTTATCCGTCAACCCACAGCAGCAGTACTCTTGTTCCGCCCAATACTGCTCCGAAGGTATTCGACTCCCGCCTCACAGTAGACTCTGATGTCACCAAGATGTCTTCACCAGTCTCTCTCCACAAGCATATCACCTTCCTTTAGCACAACCAATAGCGAACTCTGCCAAATGTGTCTATTCGGTGCTTTAATACTCTGCGAAACAGTCGGGTATTCACTGCATTACAGGGGTCTAAAAATATACATTACATCATGCATCGGACGTAACTTGAGCCTCATAGGCCGGCCTCGTAGGGCCAAGGCGCAGTTCAAACAAGTTTCTATGACGTATATCGTCGGGGTTTACATCATGGGGTAGCCCGGCTCGTGAGTCATGGGCTAGTCCATAAGGTGTTTCGACACAGGCCCCAGCCAGCCCGCCCTCAGAATTACAGCATGCAACACTTTTTCAGTCTAGGACACTGACATCCTACTACTAAACTTTCAAAAATTGCTACCAGAGTGTAGCAATGTGGCCATAATTTTCTCGTCTAGCTTATTCATTATATTGCACATTTGAGCGCCCGATAGGTACCATTATAAATTAATTAATATTATTAATAAATAATATACCAAGTGGAATTTTACCAATAGACAACGCACGGAGTATATTTATTTTGAACATAACACAATTGTTATTTATACTTTCTAGTTATTAAAATGTTTTCGCAATTAATTTTCGGCATGTATGTAATTTCCTTTTAACTCATTCACGTTTGTTTGGAAGGTTTATATTACAATGATTATATTTTGTAAGAGAAAATATGTATTTTGTAAACAGAAAGCTTAATCATTTTAGGACATAGGACAGAGCTTGGGACAAAAGTCCAGACTGAAGAACTTATGGTTAGTAACCTGTTTGTCATAAAACAACGGGAGATACGGAATGTGCGCAACATGCTGCTGAGAAAGCATTGCGACGTTGAAGGAGCCAGAGACTAAGCGAGGACCTAATGGACTACGGGGACGCCCGCCAATGAGAGAGCTCAGCTGCCCGGCGCCAGTAATTAGGAGCCGAGATGCGGCGATGATGGCCGATAAGACTTGTCCCTAGATAACCATCGCGCGCCTGTCTCGGCCGCCTTATTTATCGCTGCACCGGAGGTGTGGATGTAATTGGTTATTTAAGATCAGATAGCCACGAACCACGGACCAGTTTGCCCCCGGGGTGGTCCAGGCGCCGCTGCATCGCGCCGTCAAGTCCCCTGCGCATTCTTCGCTCCCGGTCGGTCCTCCTCTGTCCTCAGGTCCGACGTCAAGCCGCTGCGAGCAACAATCCCAGCCTGTTTCCTTGCAGTGCCGCCCAGAGTAGTCTTCCTGCTGGAGCCGGTGGCTGGGTCTGATGTGAGAAACATTGGCAGGTCACTGTTCCAAACCGGGTGCTGCACATGAGGACACCGTAAAAAATCCTGAATAATAATACACGTTTTTAACCCATACACACCACTGGATACTTACCACATTTCAGCTTGTAGGCCTACATAGAGCAAATGTTGAGCATTGATACTATTCAGGTCTGGTAACGTCATTATCCATTTGTTTGTTTCCTAAAATTGTATCGTATCGACACAGTTTGTATACAGGAATCAATTCTGACATACCTGGTTTATAACACTCGTGTGCACGTGTGTTGTAGATGCAGTGTACTTCTCTGGCTATCACACCACGGCATGCCACGTATCTCGTTCAGAGCAACCGGAGAGATAATACTCGTACCTTACCTCTCCTGGTGTAGCATGATTTCGTATGCAAAATCAGTGTTTGAATCTACACTTATATCTCTGTACATTAGTGTTGTGGATGGGATTTAAAGTCAGAAAATCTGTTACATGTATGAGACCTCGCAGTTTTATTGAATGTCTTCATATAGCTAAAAACAGTGACAAACTGTGTTATTGTGGGCATACGCCATGCAATATTGCAATATGTCCACAATTATACAGTTTGTCATTCTGTCCTATTGCAAGAAACATTCAAAGACATTAAAATAGTGAATTAAAATAAAGTAGAGAATATGGGGGTTGTTGTCACACAATGTATAGGGAATGGAGCAGTGGAGCTGCACCAAGTCTCATCCGCCATCTTCGATCGATCCGCTATATGCGATCAATTTGCTATCTTCGATTTCACATCAACCATGATTTTTTATTTTATTTTTTATTGTTGATATTTGGGTTTTGAATTTTTGTTTCTTGTTTTAGTGTCACGTCGTCCATTTTATGTAGTGTCCTCCGTCTTCTTTCGGCTGTCACCTGTTTACTGGGTACAGTCGGCGGCTGTGTTTGTTCTAACGCCTGCTGGAGGCAACCATGTTTGTTTTAATTTTTGCATCGTTGTCTGCTCGACTGCGTTAGTATCGATGTTGTTAAGAGTGAAGACGTATGTTTCCCGTATTGAGATTTCACCCTCCTGATTTAATTTTTTTATTTCTTAAATGCACTAAAAATCTTTCGCCAGGATACCCTCTAGCAGCTTTTGGCTTTCAACAAGGCAGTAATATCATACTGTTGCGAGCGGGCTCTAGGGATGATATTAGCTCATTGCCTCTAAGCTCAAATGACCCAACTGGCGTCTGTCTTCCCATCCAACACTATTACTCTTAACGTGGCCTGTCATTGGTGGCCGTGACAGTATTCAGTTTACGAACACAATATCAGATGGTACAGTGCGCTATGTAGCACTGTCTTATCAATTTTAGTAGTTCTGTGAATATCTCTCGAGGGAAAACATTCACCAGTTTTTCCTTCGCATTGATAAAACTGATGAAAGTACTGGATTGTTTCAAGCACAACGACAGAAACATACAGACGTGACATCATGAACATCACTACGGAAAAAATTGAAGGAACGCAAGTCAAAAATTAACGGGAGCAAACACTACTTGTATTTGGCTAAGTCTGCTAGTTTCTCTACACAAGGATACACTCGGTGAAGAAGTCTGCTGCGAGAGGATTGCACCCTGTCTTTAGGATAATTGAGGCCATGGTAGTGCTGATGCCAACATTTCAAGATTAATGGGAAACGTGCACAGTTTAAAAAAAAAGTGTTTTTACTCATTTTTACTGGAATGTTAATACAGAAGAAGCACAACTTACATTTCATTTATATTATAAGTGTTATGGACGAAACCATAATGTCGTTTAAGCATAGACTTCAATTTGACGCTGACTGTTTTGACAAATGGCGAAACTGTGGCTCGTTTACTACAAATCAAGCTGACCATAGCAATCGCATTTCATACGTCCAAAATTTCAAGAAATTTCGAAACTAGCGTAAAGCGAAGACTTTTCACATCGTGTATAGTACCTAAAGTGTACTAAAACAGCTTAAAAGTACCCCAAAATGTATATTTTTCTGCCCCCAGAAGATAAAACAATCAGAAAATGATAGGTAAAATCTGTTCTGTGAGACGATCATTTTATCACAACAATCGTATTTTTGCTATGCTGTAAAGATAATTTCATGATATTAAGTATTGTTTTATATTGTACTTGCTGTCCGTGTGCGGTTCTGCTTGCGTGTAATATTTGTATCATACATTGATATTGCCGGTTAGGTAGTCTTTAAATTAAAAAAAAAACTATAATAATAGGCCATGTTCGCCCATGAGCAAGTCGAAAATACTATATCACGTATCGATAGGATTGCAAAATGTAAGTTCATATATATATTTTTTCGATGGTAATACTTATTTTCCCGCTCGTCTACATCGAATGGCTTACAAACTAAGTTTTCCTCGTCGTTATTAGTTTACTGTGTCAATTAGAAAAAAATTTAACTTGTTAGGTATTTTGGTAAGCCTCATTCTTAAACACCTAACATTTGGATATTGAAAACGGTTAGGTAATTTTCGACAATTAATGGATAGAAAAATATTTTACATTTTTTCACCTCCTTCAGTGGTCGGATTTCGAAAAATCGAATATAAATTTAGACATTTTAAACATATCCAATTGAAGCGAAACTCATGATAATAACCCGCTTGTTCCAGGTTATACAGAATCTTCGTAAAAATTGATTTTATTTCTTTAAACTCTTGAGGATTTGATTAAGAAATATTCTGAAATTTACAACATCCTTTTTAAACGAAAACGTATTACAGTACATATCTTTAATAGGGTTTTATAGATAACATAATTTTTCGGTAACATATTTCCTGTTTTTCCCTTCCTTTAGGGGCAGTTGAAAAAAATCCATAAATCACAATTTTTGGACATTTAAATGGGCATTCAATGAATGTAAAATCTAAGAGGTCAGCCGGTCGAGCTAAAATATATACCGATGATTCATTGAAAATATTTTTCCACCTCTTTCCAGCACTTTCAACCCCATAATATGACGAATTTCTAAAAATTATAGAATTGAATTTCATTAATGTAAGCAAGCGTCATTCTTAAGCAAAAATAATTGCGAAATGTGGAAGTTCAACGGGCTAGATGCGTACCTATGATTTTTCTTAAAAAAAAAAAAAAAAAAAAAAAATCAATTTTCTTTTTACACCTTTGGGGTCCAATTTAGAAAAGTATTGAAAATCATTTTTTGGGTATTTACGTTAGCATCTTTATAAAAAAAGAGCACATCGACATATCGATTAATTCGATAGGTACTGAGAAATAATCTAAAACACATTTCTAGTCTAAAGATTTTAATGAAAAAAAAAAATTGAAATTTTATTTTAAACATTCATATAAGTATCCAATCAAACTGAAAATCATGATAGACTTTTTGTTTCGAGCTATTAGAGTTTAATATATCGAGGATAAACCAAAAATAAGCATCAAGTTTTAAATTCCCTTAATTACCAAATTAAAAAAAAATGCTGCATTACTTAATATGCATTTGTACGAGTGTGTTATTGAATTGAAATTAACGATGTTAGATTGTCGGGTTTGTAATTTGTAATTTTATAAGTTATTACATAACAGTTAGAATGCTACACTAGACATCATCATTAAAACATGCAGAAAAAAGCAGATACATGTTAGATGCATGTTAGATTAAGTAACAGGCAGGCAGTAAGCCTTGTCTTTAATTTTAATGCTGACAATTCTTTGATAATTTCAGGTACCGGTATCTTATTATAAATTTTAATAGCACTTATAAAATAATATTTTTTTTCCCCTCTGTCTTGAGTTTTGTACAGGGAAAATCCAACACCTTGCAATATCTGGTGTTACACGAACGTTGATATTTCCTTAACATAAACGTAGTAACACTATTGGCAATGTATAATACGCAATCTAGGATATACAAGTTAATAACAATTAAGATACTTAAAAACACAAACAAAGGTCGACAACGAATACAATGTAAACATATTGTTACAAGTTTAGCAAAATATTTATATGTGGGCAATTCTCTGAGCTCTTTGGGATAGACGTCTTATAATTAGAAATAAAAGAGTTGAATTAAGTTTTTTATATACTAGCTCACAAAGCTTACAAAAATACACAAGAAAGCAATCAACTACTACTATTTCACAACACCCTTAATTATGCACACAATTACTACTGTGCCACAGAAACGTTAATTACCTTTGACAATTAAAGCACAAAAATGTTTACCATTAATTAAACTACAAATCACAATTAAAGTTCAGTCATATATCCAATCAACAGTCTCTGAAATAGTGACAATGTACAACCTTATCAGTCCGAAGTGATGATGGCTCACCATGTGCTGCGCAGCACCCCGAGTGCGCCACTGTCTTCACTATTGAGGTCTTCGGTTCGACTCCCGTCGCGCACCTCCTTGTTGTCCGTCGACCCACAGCAGCAGTCCTCTTGTTCCGCCCAATACTGCTCCGAAGGTATGTGCCTGCCGCCTCACAGTAGACTCTGACGACACCACGATGTCTTCACCAGTCTCTCTACACAAGCATAACACATTCCTCTGGCACGACCAATAGCGAACTCTGCCCAAATGTGTCGATTCGGTGCTTTTATACTCTGCGAACAGTCGGGTATTCACCGCACTACAGGGGTCTACAAATAGACATTTCATCATGCTCCGGACATGACTTGAGTCTCGTACGCCGATCCTTATTGTATCTCGTCGGGATTCCCACTATGAGACAGCCCGAATTGTGAGCCATTAGCCAGCCCTCAAGGTGTTTCGACACAGGTCCCAGCCAGCCCACCCTCAGATTTACAGCTTGCAACACTGCCCCCTACTTAAGTCTGTTCGTCCCGAACAGACACAACAGCCTTAAGTCCATCGCAGAGGGCTAATTTGTCGATGTGTACAACTTTAGGTCCTCTCGCCTGAGAGCCTCTACGAACAATCCGAAACACCACATCATTGATCTTCTTCACTATTTCATAAGGGCCTTCCCAATTCTTCTGCAGCTTGGGACAATACCTCTTCTTTCTCTGAGGGTTGTACAACCACACCAGTTGTCCTTCTTGGAAAGTTTCATCTGGTGCATTCGTATCGTAGCGAGTCTTCATCCTGTCTGTGTTGATCCTAAGGTGTCGCAGGTCAAAGTTGTGAGTGTGAACCAACTTGCGACGAAACTCGCTGGCATACACTGGGGATGCAATCTGGTCTTCCTCCGCCGGTCGTCCGAACATCAGGTCATTGGGAGACGGAGCGCTCTTCCAAACATGATCCTTGATGGTGTCACCTTAGTTGCTTCATGAAAGCAGAGTGGTATGCTAGCAGAAACAGTGGTACTTTGGAGTCCCATTCCTTTTGCTTTTCGGATACAAAGAAAGGATAGGTACTGCTCCAGGGTGCGATTTAGGCGCTCGACCATTCCATTAGACTATGGATGTAGCGGAGTGGTTCGGGTATTCTTTATATCCATTATCTTCATCACTTCTTGGAAAAGGACTGCTTCGAAATTCCGCCTTTGGTCCGAGTGAAGCACCAATGGCACCCCAAATCTTGAGAACACATGTTCGACCAGTGCATCAGCCACCGTGCTGGCTTCTTGATTCGGTATGGGAAGAACCTCTGGCCATTTGGTGAAGTAGTCCTGCACCACCAACAAGTACCGATTGTTTATTTCGGTTATTGGCAAGGGACCCAATATTTCGACCACCATTCTCTCGAATGGGGCACCAACATTGTACTTCTGGAGACGATCACGGCCTCTGACCCTCGGACCTTTCTTTGCGGCACAGTCGTCACACATTCGGCACTATCTTCACGGCAATGAAGCCAATAGAACCTCTCTCGAACCTTGCCGAGTGTCTTATTAATGCCAAAATGACCACCTGACACTGAATTATGGAGCTCTTTCAGTACCTCTGAGATCTTGTTCTCTGGGAGGGCCAACTGTAGGTGTTCATGTCTGCCATCTGCACTCTCCCAGTTCTGGTAAACGACACCATTCTTCAGAACAAGTGAATTCCACTGTGCCTAATATGCCTTGGTTATAGGACTCTTTTCAGATAGCTCTTGCCATTCTGGCCAGTGGTCCTGCTCTTTCCAATCCATAATTGGGCATAAGTCCGGGTCATTTTGTTGTTCTTCTCTTGTCTTGTCGTCAGTCCAGGAGAACTTCCCAGCAGCCGTTGATGCCGGAACCCTTGTTATTCTAACATAGCACACTCCTCCGTTCTTCTCCTCTTGCCGTTCACAATGACTACAGTTGGGGTCACAAGGCCTGTGGGATACTGCATCTGCATTATTATGGAAACGACCAGCATGGTGTTATATATCAAAGTTGTATTCTTGAAGGTGTTGTATCCATCGAGCTATTTGTCCTTTGGGATTCTTAAAGTTCAGTAGCCAGTGTAGAACAGCATGATCTGTTCGCAAAGTATCTGCCATATAAGTAGTGGTGGAACTGTGATATGGACTTCACCATTGCCGATAGCTCCCTGCCTATGACACAATAATTTCTCTCGGATTTCTGCAGCACTTTGCTGAAATATTCTAAAGGCTTCTCTACTCCATCTTGAACCTGTGATAGCACAGCACCAATGCCTACATCACTCGCATCCATGTCGAATACAAACTCGCCTTTACTATCGGGGAAGCCCAAAACTGGAGGGGACATTATCACTTCTTTTAACTTTCTGAAAGAGGCTTCAAATACAGTGGTCCACAGAAATTTTCTTTTGGCTTCAGTAAGCTCATGTAGTGGCTTCACAATAGTAGCAAATCCATATACAAACCGCCGATAATAAGCGCAGAGTCGAAGAAAGCTTCTCACCTATGTCATGTCTGTTGGTTGCGGCCAGTCATTTATTGCCCTTGTTTTATCTGGGTCAGTCTGGATTTAAACAGCTGATACCATATGCCCTAGGAAAGTAACATTCTTGTGGTACAGGTGGCACTTCTTGGAAACCAGTTTCAGATGTGCAGCAGCCACTTTCTGGAACACAGAATCTAATCTGTTAATGAGTTCTTCAAATGTTTTACCTGTGACCACAATGTCATCCAAGTAAACTTGACAAACATTTAAAGGTAGGATCTTTTCCATTAGTCGTTCGAAGGTAGCAGGGGCATTGCATAGCCCAAACGGCATGACTTTAAACTGCCAAGCTCCTTTCCCTTGCACAGAGAAGGCTGTCTTCTCCCTGTCCTCTTGTGCCACCTCACATTGCCAGTAGCCACTCTTCATGTCAAGTGTAGAGAACCACTGTGACCCTGTCATGCTGTACAGTGTGTCATCAATCCGGGGGAGGGGGGTAGCAGTCTTTTTTGGTCACATCATTCAGCCGGCGGTAATCCACGCAAAATCTTGTGGACCCATCTTTCTTCTTAACTAGCATAACATGTGATGACCAAGGGCTGACCGACGGCTCGATCACATCCAAGTCCTTCATTTCTTTCAAGATGCCATCCACAGTCTCTTGTGTAGCCAGAGGGAGTCGTCTAGGGAGTTGCTTGATTGGTCTAGCTTCTTCTGTATCAATGTGGTGTTGTGCAGTAGATGTTCTGCTAAGTTCAAGTGGCCCACATGAGAAAGTTTTCTTGTTTTTCTTCAGAATTTCTGCAGCAGCCTTTTCTTGTCTCCAGTTCAGGTTTTCTCCAAATCTAGTGAGTAGTTCCTTGAGTGGTTCTGGCATAGTCCAATCAAGGTTGTCTGACTTGATGGCTCCTTCGGTTGTAGTTATTTGGGAGACTTGTTTGCACACACCTATTGTGGCCCCCTCCTCAAGCTGGGTTGTCTTGTCCGACAAGTTGACCATTCGAACAGGTAGATTTCCATAACTTGGCGAAACCAATGCCATTGCTACCACCACCTCATCAGGTAAGCCACTTCCTCTTTCCATATGTTCGACCAGAGCTACACGCCGAACAAAATTGCCTCTACAGCACGCAGGGATGACAGTCTCACTGGATGCTGGCAAAACAGTTGTCTCGCAACAGACCACTTGACAGCTGGTTGGCGAGGATAGTTCGCTTTGTGGCATCATTACCAGTTCTCGGTTGCCAGCCCTTAGTACTCCCGACCGAGTATCTATACAGCACTCTAACTTGCGCAACACATCCAGGCCCAATAAATATTCATCTTCAATGTCGGCTATGTACACGATTCGTACTCAATGCAGAGGTCACCCAACTTAAACTGTACATTTTTCTTACCCTTCGCTGGCGTGGTCTCGCCTGTCACTGTCGTCAGAAAGCAAAGCTTTGTCTGTAAATATGGCCCTCTGACTGCTTGGGAGAAGGCCCCAAGATGTCCGGTCGGGCAACAGTAATGGTTGCACCGGTGTCCACAACCATGTTGCAATAAACATTATCCAGACTGCCCTCCACTAGGATTGCTTCAAACTCTTGTTTTACTGAACGTACTTGAAAAAATACTGGGGGCCTTATTTCCCGCAGTCATCGAACTTCGCCTCGTAAGACCTGTGCTTACTTGTTTCCCGAGGGCTGCCTAGATCGGGTAGCCTCATCCTGCTTTTGGTTTCTGTTTTTCTGTAACCATTGTGTACACTGGGCTCTCAGGTGTCCGGGTTTTCCACATTCCAAACAGCTTGGTAGTCCCTGTTGTCGAGGGCGGGGTGTAATCGATGTGATTCTATGTATCGTGATTTACATTATGTTCAAGGTGTTCTCGAAGCGGTTATATTTCTCGTCGCCCGACACTGCGACCGCCCGCACAGCACGCCGAGTTGATGGTCCTCTTGCAGATTCAATCTCCAGTGCTCTGGCCAGGGCATCCTGCGTAGTCCTTGGAGCGGCCAGGCGCACTGCTTGGCGCACCTCTACATCGGCGATGGCATCGACGAAGAAGCCGACTGCTATGATGTCTCGTACCTGTTCTAGACATCCCTCCCACTGGGTGCGGCTCTTTAGTTGGGCATGGTGAACACGTCGTATACTCCATTTCATATAAGTTTGGATAAATGTGATAGCAACTTATGGGCAATAACTTGTTATATTTTGTTATTTTTGTCACTACACAAGACAATATTTGAAGTACAGATGCTGAAATTGATATTTCAGGTTCACTTTAGAGTTAAAAATGTATTGCATTGTTCAACAAATCACAAAATACTAAAAAATTATTGCCCATAAGTTGCTGTCAAATTAATCCAAACTTATATGAAACAGAGTATAAGTACTTGTCTCCGAAGCGCAGCTCAAGGGCAGTAACTAATGTCGAGTATTCCAGACGTTGTTGTTCTGGAAGCGACTGGAGTATACTGAGGGCAGGTACTCTCAGCACGGCTGCAAGATAGTAGGCGCATTGCTGGTCAGACCAACCATTTATGGTTGCCACAATCTCGAACTGGTTTTGATACTCTCGCTACGGAGTCTGGCCATCGTAAGGAGCAGGCTTGACAGAAATCCCCCTTCCAATGTTCGATACAGGCACAATAGATACACAAACATGTTGCAGCCCATTTTCTGCCTGATTGGGGATCCTAATAGAGCCTGGTTTAAAGTTCGTTGTCTTCTCTTCGCTACCTTCTCGTGTTGACTCAGCACTGACCTTGTCTTCTTCGGTAACAAGATGGCTACCTTCCTGACGCTAACGAAAGTCTTGCTACTGCTTTCTTAGAACACTCATTGGCCATTCTACCTTCACATTCACATTGTCTACTTCTGCCTTTATGTTGCTTACCTTCTCGTTCATAGCATCTATGTCGTGGTACACAATTTCTTTTACACTATCTACTTGCTTATTTACATTTTCGTTTACATTGTCTTTTACACTATCAACTATCTTGTATACATTTTCATTTACACTATTTTCCTATCTACATTTTATTTACACTATCTATTTTCTAATCTATATTTTCAATTTGCTTATTTAAATTTTCATTTTATGTTATAGAATTTGCTTATTTTCATTTTCAACATTTGCATTTACTGAAATTATTTGGCCACTTAATTGGCCACTCATGGACAATGAAGGCCTTTACTGCTTCTATTTTTGCTGACATGCTTCTTGTAATCATTCACATTTACAATTGCAATTTAAACACAAATTTTATAAAGTGGATCAATTTAATTGAATAGTAATTGTGTGCAATGATTTAAATTTAAAACCAAAAAATTATTAAATTAGTTATGTCACTGTCCTACTTCTGACACCAGTGTTACGAGTTTAGCAAAAACTTTATATGTGGGCAATTCTTTGAGCTCTTTAAGAGAGAGGTCTTAGAAATAAAAGAGTTGAATTAAGTTATCGATTTACTAACACACAAAGCTTACAAAAATATACAAAACAGCAATCAACTATTACTTTTAGAACACCCTTAATTATGCACACAATTACTACTGTGCCACAGAAACGTTAATTAATTTTGACAATTAAAGCACAAGAATACTTACCATTAATCAAAGACTACAAGTCACAATTAAAGTTCAGTCATATATCCAATCAACAGTCTCTGAAATAGTGACAATGTACACACTTATCAGTCCGAAATGATGATGGCTCACCATGTGCCGCGCAGCACCCCGAGTGCACCACTGTCTTCACTCTTGAGGTTTTCGGTTCGACTCCCGTCGCGTATTTCCTTTTTCTCCTACGACCCGCACCAGCAGTCCTCTTGTTTCGTCCAATACAGCTCCGAAGGTACTTGTATGCAGCCTAACAGTAGACTCTCACGTCACCAAGATGTCTTCAATCTCTCTCCACAAGCGTAGCACCTTCTTGTAGCACGACCAATAGCGAACTCTCCTAAGTTACCAGTGACTGCTCTCGCCGATACGACACCTCCAGTGTTGTTCTCCACAGCTCACCAACTTTCTGTATCACGCCGAAACCTTCTTCACTGCAGCCGTCGATACAACACCCCAAGTGTTGTTCGTCCCTTCTGCAGCCCACTGATGTTACTCAGCCTCGTCGCCGACCACCGCTGTCGTGTTGCCATCCCCGAGACGCCGCACCTTGTCAGCTCCACCGCGCTGATACAACACTCCAAGTGTTGTCTGTCCCTTCTGCATCCCGCTAGTGTTATCCGGCCTCGATGCCTGCCATCGCCGCCACGATGCCGTCCCCTAAGGCGGTGCTTCTCGTCGTCTTCGCCGCCAATCGAATAACCCAAGTGTTTGTCTTCTCCGTGGCTCGTCACTTCTCACGACATCCGTCTTCGCCCCAGTGGCGCCGACGCCGACCCACACCACACCTGGGTTTCACTTCACACTCACATGGTTCTCCAACAGACTTCACTAGACTCCCCAAGTTTGGAGGCTTTTATACGGCTCTTTTAGTGATGTCAATCGGTGGTGTAACATGATGACCAGAGGCCTAAAAATAGATATTATCTAGCTCATACCTGTCAACTGTCATATATACAAATACGTAATGGGGGAATCCTTATTCTGTCTCAACGGTTGAATCCTCGGGCTGTTCGCCCGACATGACGCAACATGCCTCCAGGCAGGCCAACATACAATACATTTATTTTCTCTGGAGTTTTAAACACGATGGTGCTCGCACTCACTACAGTCTCATAGTTGTTAGTGAATGATTTATTTCTTATAAGAAGGATTGGTTAATTGGGAATTAATTATTTTCTCGATCGATCACCTGATTTAAATCCAATTGACTTATTCGTCTTGGGCTTTGTTTTGCGATGCCTATACCCGATATTAACGCACTTAGTGAAGTAAATGCATCATTAAATATCGTTTTACAGTTACAAAGTATTAATTTCACACCAAACGTAAATGAAAATAATTACGTTTGTACCAGTTGTAACATTTCAACTATTGTCTTAATTTTACCACCTTTAATGTGTCTACTAAATTTGTACCTGTTTTAAATTAATATAGTTCTATTTATTCTCTAAACTGTTCATTCCTCACATCTAGGTTCATTGTCATTGTCACTTTCTTGAAAACTCTTGAAATGTAGTTACGATGTTTCTAATCATTATAAATAGACTAGACTGCACATTCCACATCACTCAAGGGTTCATCGTCGTCTTCACTTGCTTCACTCAATCCATCTTTGGGTGTTAAAGCATCATTATAAAATTTAAGATTAGCTAGGTCTCGCCACTTCGGTCTGCAGCTTTAGGAAGTTTTGGCAGAAGGCCAATGGCTAACACTTGAGGTGTGATTTGCGTTAAACATTTACCTTTCTTCACAACTGTCTTACCTACCCTAACATCGGTACAATAGGACGTTTCTCCTCGTACTGTTATATTGTCTTTATTAGTTCGCCTAGTTACAAATCGTTTTGTATGTGCAAATTTAAAATGCCACGATCGTGGAGGTTTGACAACTTCCGATATGGATTTCTTCCAGTCACAAAAAATAATCTCTTCACTTGGTCTAATGACTGTACTAAATTTGGAAAATATATCAAAATATTCCTCTGGCTGCATTATTGTATCCTTTTTTCGCACTGTCTTTTCGATGCGTCCGAAAACTCTGTCAGGTGGCATAAATAATGGCCGGGAACAGGAAAAATTAAACGTACACTTGTGATGTGTTAATGCGCTTCTACAAGAAGCCACTTACAAAGCATACCAATTATGGAGCAATTTTTATTTTGCCCTCCGCATCCATCAGCAAATAGTCTGAGGTTGTGTGTGATTGCTTAACTCCGTATTATAGAGGCGATAATGGACACAAGACACTATTTCATTGGATCCTTTGTTTCCATCTAACTCAGTCCACGTATAAACAAATGTATTATCTTCTCTCTGATGGGATTTAGACGAGCCTTTACACATTGTGAAATTATAAACATAAAACTGTCTACTGTAATAACAGGACTGGTCTGGTAACTTAGGTAGAACCATGTTCTTTTCACATTCAAAAGAATATGTCACATCTGTTTCTGCCTCAGTTCCAAGTAAACTGAAAAATGCATTTGCTCTCAATTAATGAATTTTTAAAGAAATCATGTGTTGACCCTTCGGGTTAGGGTCTCCGACAACCATAATCATTTCCCTAAGCTGTATGCAGCGTGAACACTGGTCGGTTGCAGGTTTGCCAAAGCTAACATAGTCATGTACGAAAACACATCTAAAATAGACATATTTCACCCTTAAATGAACATCAACTAGAGCATTGTATGCACTCCACAGATATCGGACACTGCAGTCGCTACTCATGTATTGCCGTGTGGATTGGTCACGATAATAGTAGGACTCCATGGGAGTAAGTTGTTCAATATACTGTTTGACACTTCGTCTTCTTGCAGCATATTGCTGTGAATGTCCATTACCGCCCCTCGTCTCTCTTAGTGAAGACGCCAACTCTCTAATCTGTTGTTTTGTAAAGCCTCTGAAGACGCGATTTAGAAACGTTCAAAATGTTAATAAATGTTTTTTGACATACCTGCACGAGGTTTACTCCTAACGCTTCACGAAATCGTGGAATGTAATACTTGACTGTCACACCTTTCCTGGACCCATGTGTCCTGGCTCGTCACCTTTTAGGTAATTTAATTGTAACGTAGCGTAAATTATACATGTCCTATTTCACCTAGATGTCCTTCTCAGTTTTTGCCATAGCATAGAATTTACTATGAAACATTCTCACATCTTGCATGTTGAGATCCGAACACTAGAGTGGATGTTTGGCAATGTGTCTGCAGGTGGAAAATCCTGGCAGAGATTTTGAAGAATACCTGCAACAGTAAGAACAATCATTGTCGTAGGTTGCCTACTAGTTCTCTTTTCTGTACTGAATATAATAATACTCGAAACCTTGTTTGTAAAATTAATTGTTATAAAAATATATTTACCTCTTCACTTTGGTTACGGTACGCTTCCATTTTGTAGAATCACTCTGCTTCTTTCTTCCTCTGCCAGGCCCAACCACGGCCGTAGAAGAACAGGTCTGGACACTCGACTGGAAACTTACCCTCTTGTTGTTTGGCTGCAGTTCATCAAGTTACCGATAATGCTATACATTTTTGGAGCTGTAATCCGGGCGGTCGAGCTCAAACTCCGCCCACTTCTCTCCTACTAAAATAAACAATTTATCAAACCATATATTTTTTTTCAATTTATGAAACACTTCCTTAGCTCACAATTTTAAATCATGGCTCCAGATATCTTTATTTATTTTATAATGTTAACAATGGAAAAAAACTGGGCGGAGTTTAGTCCGACCGCCGTAATATCAGCGCCAATAAAACACAATATTGTCGGTAACTTGGTGAACTACAGCCAAACAACAAGGGGGTCAAATATCCAGGCGAGTGTCCAGACCTGTTCTTCTACGGCCGTGATTGGTAGTTAGGGCGAATGTCCAGACCTGTTATTCTACGGCCGTGGGCTCAACTGGTGCTATTTTATTGTGTTGAGGATTCATTAACTTGTTTGATTTATCACAATATTAAAACAAACTAAAATAGTGACTAATATATTATTTTGTTAAGTAACTAAGTAACAGACTAGCAGGAACACACAATTGGAAAATTAACAGCTAATTGCCTATGCACTTATACCAACTTACAGAAATAAAACTTTATTATATGAAACCTCTTTTCCATAGCGGTTAAATCTTATCAGTGAGGAAACACTTGTGTGTGCTATTACACTATTATTATACCAAGGAGCAAGGATTGTACAGCATGAGCACTCGCATTCTTACTGCATTGGACAAGGTTCACTTTGTTTCAGTAAAATGTAATAACATTTACTTAGTACGGCGGACTAGGTTCTCTTTGCAGCAGTTTATTCTACGAGGATAAGATTCATTTTGACACAGCACAAGAGGACGACAAAAATCGTTTTGTTACAGCACCTGGATTTCAAACACATTTCATAGCAGGATATGATTTTTTTTAAACAGTACATCTGCTCCATCTTGTTGTGTGTTTTAAACTGAGTTGAATGGTATATGTATCTAATTTTTTTATTTTTTTGGGACAAGACCCATTTTGAATCTGTGCTACTCACATATGTTTTGCTGTTATGAATTTACTAATTGATGTGTAGCTCTGAAATAAAAGGTTTTCGGACCTAAATTCACATGAACAGTTTTGTTTGTTTAGAAGTTAGGAACACAACCCTAAAACGTTTGACACCAACTAAAGGCCCCGCTACAATTGATTTAGCACAGAAAACAGCACATGCACAGACACAGAACACTCGCACAGCACAGAGCTGCAAACTACAATTGAAATAGCACACGCAGAGAAACAGCGGACGTTGTTGTTAAAACGAAAACAAGCTAAAATGTTAAATAATACACGTATGTGTTGGTATCACTGATTCTGAACGTTTTTATTATTACCACCTTACATAAATAACTGCTGTGTTTATTTTACAATGCAAAATCGAGTGATCTTATTTTTTTTAAAAATTTGTAATAACTGTTATAAACCTTGAAAACAATTTCATTTCGAACAAATCAATTTACTAACTTCGGCGCGAATTTTTACAAAGGTTAGTCAAATTAGTTTCAATTAGTGTTTTTTTAACCCGGTGGTATCCATGTTCTGATTGGCTGCGCATGGCGCACACGCACTGAATTTTCAGGATTTAGCTCAACTTTCTGTGCGCCGATCCTGTACTATTTTGCCGTGCGTGTGCTATTAGTGATTGTATCGTGTGCCACCCAAAATGCTGGGATTCAACTTTCTGTGCGTGTGCTGTTTTCTGTGCTAAATCAGTTGTAGCGGAGCCTTAAGTTACATTCTATATATGGATAAACATGCTGAGTTAAATAAATAATTTTTTGACCGTGATATCACTGGGCGATACTAACTTGGTGAGAAATCACGTTTTCTTACTCGCAGCAATGCCTTTAATGTTCTTTACCTTGTTGGTATCTCGACTTATAAATACAAAGCCACAACGTGAATGTTGAGAATATGTCATAAATTAATTATGAAAAGCATCTTCAAGGATTATGTAGCGCTGCGGACTGAGAGAAATTTTGACTAAATACTTGTTTGATCAAGCGAAATATTTTGTTACGAGGAATATTACCTAACGCAGCACACTTGATTTTGTGTTTTATTTGACGAAATATTTACGCCTGGCAGTAAACAATTTGGTTGATGCAAATGTAGTACTGTAGTATGTTTGGAAGTATAAAATGTTATTTTTTGTGGACGCCGTAGTTTGTACACAAACCTCAAGATTTATTACACAGTTACTGAGAAAATACTTGTAAGTTTAATTAATTATGCTGCATTCAAGCACAAATAGTCTCTTAAGGAAAACAAATAAAGACATAGAAATTGATAGTATACATTTGCATAAATTGCATGCATTTTACGAGCCATATATTCTTTAAAATTAAATCATCAACGCTCAGTCTGACCGTGAATGTGAGATCCTCAATAGTGTAGGACCTAGGTTCGATTCTTGGCGATACCGCGTCTTTTAAATAGTCCGGCCATAAATATATGCTCAGAAAAGTAAATATTTACATCTAATAACTAAACACAGTGTTACATTTTTGGACAACAACACTAGAACAACAAAATAGTTTAGTTTCAGCAACGAAGTAATTATCTCGCAATATTCAAAGAAATAATTTGGCTGCGCTAAACATATTTTGTTAGACTAAACTAAGCCTTTCTGTCAGTGTAAGAAAGCAAGAGGAGGAACGACTAGCAATATGGCTAAAATATTTCATAGTAAGTATGATAAATTGCAAGGGGGATATGTTACGGTGCATAATTCAACGCTAAAACTTAATCTACAAATGTAGGTATCTTAAAGCCAATTTGCGAAAATTAAACGATAGCAATCCTATAGACGATAGTTTTAGCTAACGTTTTAAACAAACTTATTTCCACGAACTTCTGAGGCACAATCTCTGACGCCGGAACCTCGTGTATTTAACTGCGGCGCAAGAGATCACGCGTAGCGAATGAGTAATTGTGGATAAATATTAACTCATAAAGTTGGCAAATATCCATATTGGCTTCGAAAAAAGCGTAGAAATCAATAGATGTTTTCAGCGTTTATTTATCTACCGCACGGTGTTTGGGTGACTGTATTTTACGTGTACGAGGCGTGGACGTGCGGAAGTGGTAAGGACGACACAGCTCGCACATCATGTATCATGCTAGCCTCTAGAGGCTCATGTCACTGAACTCGCGTGCAGACTTCTCGCAGACGACTCGTGTCTCTGACAACTTTAATGATGACCCTGTTATTTTATGATGTACGGTATTGTTAACGATAAAGGTGTATTGAACACGTCTATACTTTTTCAAAGATTCTGCGCCAAGATTGTAATACTTAAAAAGGACAGCACGAACACACGTATTCGTCATTTTCTGTAGCGAAAAAATAAACTGCAGCGATACATGGAGGATGTGAAATGGGTACGCAAGCGTGCTGTGTCTAAGCAGATATAACTAATGCATGTTGGGTGGTTTTCGAATAACCTTGTAACGGCCGAAGTTCTGCACACCGTTAGGCAGCTTGGGTAGGCGGTCACCTGAAGGCCGTTTTAGTGTCAGAAACTTTTCCTACATACATGTTTTGTTATATTAATCATTACAGTCCCAGTAGTCGCATAAGAAAAGTGTATAACAAAAAAAGGAAAGTGTAAAACAAAAAAAAAAGCAGTATAATTCACAAGAATAATTAACAGGGGTAAAATTTATTATTATTATTACTATTACTACTACTACATTATGCCACACAAACTTGGAAATTTAAATATATTACTACACATATCAGTAGATCATGCTAAGTTCTTACACAATAAATAAGATTTATTAAAAATTTTTCAATGGTTCATTAGTTATTTTATTTTAAAATGAATGCTAACATTTAATGTAAATATATCTATGACTGAAACTCTGCCTGAATGCAGGCGAAGTGTCAGATTCCAAACACTTTACGCGGATTCTACGTTTTCAAGAAGTGCCCAAGTAATGTTTTAGACGAGTAGGCGCAAATTTATTTTTCAGTAAATTTCGTAGATCAAAAAATTTTTATGTTTTCTTTGCATGAGAACCGGGTCTGCAAACTAACGAAGCTTTCATAGCAACACTAGTTACATAATTAATAGAATTTTGGCCAAATTTGGTATACAAAATTTCTAGTTCTACAAAAGACCGCCTAAGACATCACGATTCACGAAGACTGGAATGTAATTTCATCAAAGTTATTAAAAATAAGTTTGATTTTAGTCATGGATATCGAGCTATTTGACACCTTCCTAATAACTTGGTATCACATTTACTGTATTGATTTAATTACTGAATCGTAGTGTTTTTTCTAGCAAATTTTTAAATGATGGATCCGCACGAATTAAAAAAAATCAATTGATAACTTATCTCAGGAACAACATGTATGAAAGCCAGCCAACTTGGTATCGAAAGAGCGCCGTTAAAGTTTTCTTATGACGAGAAAATTGAAATGATCACGTTCTCTTCTTCAAAATATTGCAATCATTTATCTTTGCGTCACGTGCCCAATTTATGAGGTATTCATGTCAATGCCACAGGGCAGTTATTTGTAAATAATTGTTTATGCCACATACACTAATTAATAACCTAACTGTTTTCGAAAATGTGATGTGGATTAACTCTAATTTCTTATCCAAAAACCTTTAAACGTTGAATGCAAATCCTAGAGACTTATAAATTATATAAATTTAAGTACACATACTTTGAACAAAACTTTTTACACTTAAATACCTCCTTGTATGCAAATTCACACAGTAATAGCTTCATAGTTTCAACCGTATACTATCTCGGGAAAATGTCCCATTTAATATTTAAGAATACAAAAATTGTTTGATAATTTTAACAACTGATTTTCACAAATTGTATGAAAAAATAGTAGTACTGCGCAGAATTACCCAAATAGAAATTATCTGCAATTTAAGATTTTAGGAAAGGTTTAACTTTATTTGAGTCCAGAATAACTTCCAGGAAACTGATTTATTTGTCAGTTTTAAAAAATTCCTGTATTAAGTTAACCAATTATTTTTTCTGTGTAAATTGGCACTGTTACACGCCATCCAAAGTTAAAGCATCATCTTGTTCGTTGCTCCTAATACTGTTGTCTTATGGCGGTGGAAATAAGAAGAGTGGACAAAATAATGAATGCAAATCAGGATGAGCTAGAAACGAAGCGGCAGGAAAAAGGGGGAGGGTGAATTGGCAAAGAATGGAGGCGCTACAGGGAGTTGGGAACGCGATAATGACCTTTGAAAAGGGAGTTTTTTAAGGTGGTGATAAATTTTCCCCTCCGCTGTTGGAGCCAAAGAGCTTTCTTTTTCAAGGACTTTGTTTTAAAGATGAAACCTTTACCTGCTCAAACCTTTCAGCTGTTATAGCCGACTATTAAAAGCATTCCATCATTCATAAATAAATAATCACAGGAGTGAAGATACTTCTACACATGAATTTGTTCCAAGCCGCGGTTAATATCTCGTACAAAAAATTAAATACGCAGCCTGTAAAATTATTTCTGATGAAATTTTAGTTTCAAGAAGCTACGCATGGTTTCCCATATATGTCGTTAAATACTAAGTTGTGCTCGGTGGTGATGTCTTACGAATGTGATTAAAAAAAGTTTTAGAGGGAACCTCTTGATTGTGTTTGGCTCCGAACAATATTGCGCAGGCGTTGCGTTGGCACTGTTTCCGAGAAGAACAGTAGTTGAGCAGGGACCGTTAGTATTTAGACGGGCTGGCAGTAGTTCTGCGCTCACATGGGCCCTAAACTATAGCCGCGAGCATAGAGTTAATAAAGTAGTATCAATGCCTTTCAAGTAGCATTAATTTTCAGGCCTGTAACTTTATCCATACATTTTCAAGCGGGGTCCATTATCATCAATTGACTATAATCAAAAATACATTTTTTTTTTCAAATGTGTTTATACAGATCCTCTCGTACAAATAACTGGCAGTTTCTTGCAAACCGTAAGTAGGTATTTCGTATGAGAAATTTTAAAATCAATATTTCCTTAATATTCCAATGATCATGTAAACACGGCCAAACACATCTTAAGTTTTCACATTTCAAGCATGGGTTTAAAAACCTAGGCGATGTGCCCGGGAATGAACTTGTTTGGCAGAGTCACATTGCATGTAACCTATATACCCAATGAAATCTTTGCAGCTGTATTATTTTACGTTTCTTATGTCATTGTTTTTTTACTACATATGAGACTGTACTTCTATTACAAAATCAAACCAATGTAATATTCTTATATAGGTGGTTCGCGATAAAGTGAGCACGTTTGAAGACAATATTGTGTAGAGTAATAACTGTTAATTATTATTATTTATTGTGGCTACAGAAGTTTGCTTTTTAGTACAAACTATACACTTCAATTGTTACTTAGGTAGCTTGGTTTAAATTGAAAATGGCTAAGAACAGCTAAAGTAGTTTCCTCTTAGACAATTTTTTGTAATCACATGATCACATGTAAAATGCAGTACATTCTTGCAATACTCAAATGGAATTCAGAAATTCAGTTAAGAGTGAAATATTTATTACAGAATATTCCTTTGGAAAAGTGAATAATATGAATAAATACGACAACTAAATAATTGTGACGTACACCACTGTGAATTTCAGCTGCACAGTTATTTTCTTAAAGGAAAAAAGTAACTAAGGTTTAAAAAGTGCTCACTTTATCCCGAATCACCTATATTGTGCTGGTAGAATCCGGCGATATGTTTATCCCTATAGATAGAGGGTCGCGTGGTTCGGAGCCCGGCACAGGCGGTGGTGGACACTGTAAAGGGGGGAGGTACGGGCTCCACCGCCTCCAGTCTGTCTCGGCGCGGCGTAGAATACAGAAGAACAATGGGGCGAGTGACTCAGCCGTGGGCTGCATGTAGGACCCGCCCTGTGAATCACTGCGCTGCACAGTGTGTTGGGCGAGGTCAGTCCCGCACAGTTGTCCGGCCGGCGAGGGTGCGTTCACTGCTGCCACCGCCACATAGAAGGGGGGCTACAACTGGCTCGCTTGTCTCTTCTGCCTGCAGATGTACCGTTTATACACTGCTTAATATAACTTCAGTAAAATTTGACAGCTGCTTATGACCAATAACTTAATATTCTGTGATATGTAGCACAACACAAGACAACATTTACAGTGAATAGGATTTCAAAGACATCAGAGGTTCATATATATATAGACCTGGGTAGCACTAATTATCTATAGCCAAGAATTGAAGTCTATACATTGACATACCACACACTTCCGATACTAGATCCTACTTAATTAATTATTAATTATTATTATCATTATTGGTTAATTAATTAATTTGTAGGGAAATATGACACAAATTTGGCAAAAAAAGAAAAAAATTCTGTTGATCTGATCGCTACCAAACTTCACAGGATCACCCGCTGGACTAATTTGTAGATTGCCTGAAAATTTCATCAAAATGCTCCATCTGTTTTGGAGTTCATAGAAAATATACATACACACATCGATTTATATATATAATGATAGCATTTGACGATTATCCAGCACAAAATGAATTTCATATTTTGGTTCGAAATGGAAAACCAGTCAGTTAAATTCAGTCATAATTTATCTAAGGAACACCTGTGCTTGTCAATTACTCGGGGACAGGAATATAACGAACGATTAGACACGCATAATCACAATAGTTAAGCACTAAACAGATCCAGTAATTGAAACTAAAACGAAATCATACAACTTTCGCAATAACTATGTGTGCAACGAATTTAAAACAGAAAATCGTAAAAAAATAGTATTCAGCAAGAAACACTAGTCACATATAAGTGGGACGAAATACAATATTATTCACAACACAATGAAAAGACATACCTTCCCCGCACTTAAGAAGAATAGTTATTTACAGAAAAACTAAGTAGAACCGGATGCCTTACCCAAGCTACAGGTTGTCATACCGAGCAGTCCGAAGAATGTACGAAGTGTGGTAAGATGGGAGTGGGGCAACGGCAAAGTGAGTACGGGATAAGGAACGGGAGTGCCCCGAGAAAATCCTCTTACTACGGCAGTGACCACCTTGAGATTTCCCTGTTGAAATATTCAAGCCTGCTCGTGTCTGGGATCCATTTGCGGGCCGCTGCGAAGTGATTAGACAACCAATGACATAAAATTGTTTAGTCGTAACAAAAATTAAAATGGAAGAAAAAATTACATGAAGTTAATGATTAAAATACAATGGATGTAGGCGCCAAAGGAAACTTAAGATAAAATAATGACACAGCGAACGTCAAAAGTTGTAGAAAATCGCAGAGGAAACTGAATCACCAATTTAGATTTGTGCGACCTGACTTTCCCATGTGAAAATAGTAACTGTAGGTTATGAAGAGTTATCAGTTAATCTTAAACAGTATTTTAGTTACTCTCCAGTCACTCTGCCTACATACGACAAAGGAACGCCAAGATGTAAGCAATGAAGCAGTTCTTATATGTTGTAGAACGTTCTCCTTGTAGTTTATTCCGTCAGTAACCGTACCAATGCCTACATCTCGTATGTTACACGATGCATGCGAGTCAGTCTAGCGTGATGTATAGCGGGTTGTCTACTGGTCAATCTGAATGTAATTTACACTGAGTTATAAACGTCTGAGTGCGGAGAGACTCCCTTAGTTACAGGTGGGAAGCTATTATGGCGACGCTGTTTATCTGAGTGACAGAGTGTTCAGGTTTCCAGAATTCATTGTCATGTTGTGCAACGACTTCACCTTGGGTTTACTATGGATCACGTAACTATATTGAAATTTTACAGCATTGTGGGTAATAATTATCAAATGTTGTAGACGTCTGATGCAATGTCAGTCGACATTTTTGAAACAGAAATCCACCTGAGATGTCCTTTCTTGCTCAGAATGTATATTTCCTTACATTTTCTTACTGATAATATATAATAATCTATAAATGACCCAATAGCAATCAAAATTAATTTAACTTCTAAAAATCTGAGTATAGTGATGAGATTCTAGTTGTGAAAGTGAAGTAAATAATAAAACTGTGAGAAGGTTTGCAACATGATACACTTAACCTGCGTGTGTTCCACAACTTTTAGATAGATAGCCTGGACGAAGTAATGCAGATAGAAACCAACCCACGAAGTTTTATTTTGAGTTAATCATACCAGAAGGAAAAGGTCCGAAATGAACCACAGAAAAATTACACGTATTAAATAATTATAATGGAATAAATATAACAGCTCAGATAAAGCTGACTGTACAAGGTTTAGATACACACGCAATCTATAAACGTTGACTGAGTATCTCGCCTAACCCTTCCATTTGGAAGACAACGTTTATAAACCCGATGATAAACTGATTCTTCTGGCGTATCGAGTATTTAGCAGATTATTTTGTCTTATGAAACGGAGAACGTTCTCGAATTGAGTGTTGCTAGCTAGTCCGTGTTTAAATACATCGACTGTTCATACACTTGTCGTAGTTAGGATGTTAAAAGTGAAAACATTAGCTTCATAGAATTGCGAATCTGAGTAAACCTGGGCAAGTAATCATATTTCATACTGCTTCCTAGGAGCCCGGCGGCCGAATTATCAGACCACTCGCCTCCCACCTAGATCCGGGTTCGATCCTCGGCGGGACCGGTCCCCGCCTTTTTGCATGTGAGATTCGGGCCGGACGATGTCGCTGACCGGCGGTTTTTCTAGGGCATCTCCCATTTCCCTCGCTCTTCTCATTCCGGCGCTTCTCCATTGTAGGACCTCATTCCGTGTCATCCCTTGGGGTACGTAGATGCCTAACAGGCACCCAGTAATAAAATCTGCATTCAGGATACTATACGCTGCCCTCGGGTACCCTCTTAATATTATATTTATTTATACTGCTTCCTAACTCCTCGTTTGTGATTGCCTTCATGATGAGTATCTAGGAAGAGCAAGGAACGTAGAAATAAAAGCCCGACCATACACATGCATTATTTATGATTCACTACGACAGAAAGTCTGCGTACACATGCGTATATTGGCCATCTTGTTCTCGGCAGTCGTTGGCCACTGGCCAAAGGCGTTCCCCAGTCCTGCTAATTAGGAACCTCATCCGACGCTTGATGAGGGGGCAGGGCTTGCCGAAACAAAACTGCGCCGGTGTTCATCTGCAGTGAGGTTGGAAAACCACGTGGGTGGAGCCGACCTAGACTGAACCCGTGACCTTACGATTGCTGAAGGTGACTTCTACAGTTCACTCACGTTTATGCAGGTTATATGAGTTTTCAAGAATTCTGCTAGTATTCGATCAATTTATCTTTCACCGTAAAACTAGTCTTATTCTTGGAGACATTCTTATCCCTAGTTCTTACAGATGACGGTAGTAAAAGTCAGTGCTGTTTTCGTTAAATATTCTCATGAAGACGTATACTAGACATGGCTGCTGAGATGCATGTTTTTACGTTCGTAAAAGGGTACGGTTATGAGCTTGGACGTACACGCCAGCTTTCTCCCTCGCAGGTCCGGCGTAACGGAAGAATGGACTGTCAATTACAATGGAATCCAGCCTGTCTAACCAGAGGCTTAGTATGCGAGAATACCGCTGTTGAAGTTGCAGATGCCAACTGAATCTGGTGAGGGGGAAAAAATTCCCGACGTCATTTCAGGCAATTGGTGTGACAGAATTTGGTTCCACGTCATACCAGTGTTAATATTGTACTGTAATGCCAATTTGGTTGTTTTCCAATAAAGTCTTGGTGTGTTGCATTACCGTTTAGTTGTTGGGCAACTATTTAGTTACAAATCAGATGGTTTTGAAACAATTTGGATAAAATCTATCCGTTTTATTTAGCAAACTGTACTACTGGACAATAACAATTTTGATGATCTTCTAGACATTACATCTTAGGTGCACTAACTCAATTGATTGAATTATAGGTCGTTCATGATAAAGTGAGAACTAAAAATCTAACCTTTGAAAAATGTCACTAGCTGTTACTGCATACAATTCAACATCAACTATAATTGTCTTACTGCTTGTATGGTTGTAAGCGAAATCAGGCAAAATAGTTCAGTAAATTTTCCTATTTATATACAAAAATACAGAAAGATCAACCGAAATCGACATAATTGCATTTTATATATTTAATGAACTATTTTTTATCAAACTGTATCGATTCATACCAACTGCAAAATTTATCTTACACGCACAACCTTCAAGTGACATGTCCAGAGATGTTAGACATGTCAGCCGTTACGCGCGGAATGATACAAATTGGCTTAAAATAGTACTTCAACAACCTTTTGTTGAGTGCTCAGTTTATCCCGAACCGCTATAATTACGGTTAGGGACAGGATGTTTTCGCGAAAGTATTTCTGCACCAGTTTGTTTCAGTGACTTGTGTCCACAACTGCGGTTCTGCTTCACGGCCAGTGTCTTGAGATTCTAGCCACACATCACAGACTTGTGACGCAGTAGTTAACATTGTTCTGATTGGCACAGTCACATGAAAGACGACTTCTCACAAAGACACACAGCCAATAACCGCGAAGTAGAACTGCACATGTGCACCCAAGATATTGAAACAGAGTGGGGCAAAAACCTTTTTGCAAAAACTTCTGGTCCCTGATTATGATTCATTATAATACTATGCATTATTAATACAACTTAATAAGTTTATAGTTAGTTATTACATGATTTCGGTTGCTTCTGACTTAATTCCGGGTTCAAAGTTTTCCGCTTTTGGCAACTACCTTTGATCTTATGTTAGCATTATAAGTAGGGCCACGATTTTGTCGCGAAAAGATTTTTGCCACACTTTGTTTCAGTGACTCATGTGCACATCGGCAGTTCTGTTTCAAGGTTACTGGCAGCGTGTCTTTGTTCAGACACGTTTCTCATTTGACTGCACCTATCAGAATAAGATTATTGTGAACCTGTACGTCTATAATTTGCCAAGGCCAGTGAGAGTAAAATCATCCAACCGCAGACGATGTAGCAGAGCTACAGGAGTGCCCATAACGCATCGAAACCAAATGTTGCAAAAATCTTTTCGCCATAAAATCGTGGCTCTAATTATAAGGATTCGACATCGATTTTAAGAATACTGTATATTACGCACGCAAATACAAAGCAAAAGTTACGTCACAATCATGTAACTGCAATCAGTTCTTAGTGCCTATAAATATAAGACATGGAAACATTGGTTAGTTTCAAATATTAAGATGTTTTCGTGAGCAATAAATCATGTTTCTTTCGAAGAGGTCCCAGCAGTGTTGCATTACCCAAAATTAACACTTTTAACTAACGCCAATTTTATGTTTAGCCAAATTTGGCCCTGCCGACTTCTACCACAAGCCATTATACTATACAACCAGAAAATTTTCATCTTAGAAAAAAATCTGAACAAACGAACAACATATTATTAGTACCACGTGTTTATATAAATGATGTATATATATATGTATATGTGTGTGTGTAAATAAAAATTAAAATTGACCAGAGTGTTAAAGAATATGCTGATATACCTATGTGTATTTTTGTTTTGCAATTTTTCTGTTGATTGTTTTAAAGGAGCCGAGCCACAATGACTGATGAGTCAGCTAGTGCTTATCGTGTGTTGAACGACTCCTTTGTGCATGGCAGTAAAGTCGTTTAGCACTCACTCGTTTCGTTAGCGTAATTAAATTTGAGCGAAACTGAAGAATTCTTATTACCGGGAGACTTGACATGCCAGCAATTTTACCGCTCGTGATGGACGCAGGAATGCACATTATAGGAACACACCCAAACTCTGAAATTACTTTTAAATGACGGTTGCGTGTATGGTGCATTTAAACAGCTGTTACAAGCTTTTCCTTCTGGAGCTTTACCGTTTTATGAAAATGGCCACTTACTGTCCGAGATTAAATAGGAGAAAGTCTGTACTAAAGGGAATTGGTTTTTCCTCGTCATACCCTCCTCCGTTGCTACAAGTTTATTTTTACGTGAATATATATTTATAACGAGACCTACATTTTAAATACTGGGCAGAATCAGTACTGTTAAAAAAGTGATGTGAGCAATTCCAACATACCGACTTTAAAAAGTAAAAATGTAATTTAAATAAATCCCTCATTCTGTCGGTTGTGTGATACGATGCAAACGTGTTTGTCAGTTGGTATAAGCTTTTCGGGACAATGTGAGCAATAAAAAAAATTGAAAAAATAACTAGCCGTAATAGCACGTAATTCAACAACTATTGCGTGCTGGTTACAAGGTTGGCAGGAGTTACAAAATGCAGTTCCGGGTGTTTTACTGTTTAAATACAACAATAATAAAACAAAATAAAATGAAATCGTCTTATCTGTATTTCATGTTTATGATTTTATTTATGTACTGCACTGTCGTACCGAACACCACATTTTTAGGTAGGACTAGACTTTCTCCCTGTACCAAGCGAGGTGGCAATACACGTTGGGATTCGCATTCAGGAGGACCCGAGTTCATTCCTCGACTCCTGCCGTCCTGATTTCGTAGCTTGGACGTAGAGGCAACGCTGCATTACATATGCCGGATGGCGATGCCCTTAACGGCGCATAATTTTTGTGTCTTACACACACATACAAAAAAGCCATTCATCTTAAGATTAATTACTTCTAAGTAAACCAATTTGAAATTTAACTCGTGCAAACAAAAAAATTCTACTTACAATATTGTCGAAACTGTTCTGATGAAAATGGTTTAAACGAAATAATAGCTTGGAAATACAAAATCTGACAATCGCATATTTTAATTTTAAATTTAAAAGGTACCAACTTTCTTGTATGGCAGTATTCATCCATAAACTTGTATTACAATGCATTTGTTTTAAAATTTGTGTTTAAAATAGCTTCACTGAAAAGTAATCAAGTTAACACTGATTCCACAGTAAAACTCAGAGGCTGTAATCTCGGTAAGAAGTGTTCTTATACAGATATTTTATAATTAAACATGTAAACACTATTCCTAGTGTAACTGTTCACTAGGAGTTGTTAAATAAAATCAAAACTTTATCCGAAATTTACCACAAAAACAAAATTTTCCAGTAGCTCGGAAAAGTCTAATATTTTCCCTGCACAGTACTGAATTATACTTTACTTCACGTATTTAAATATTAGAAAATACCTTTTTTAATATTCGTTTGAATTTATATGACAGGTTTCTTTCGAGTTCATTTATTTTAATGGTTTTAGTATGTAGTAAACTTGAACCTTGCATCTACTAGAGAATAGTGTAAATAAACCTAAGTAATAAAATTAGATCTACTTTAAGAGTAGAGAAATATAATATGGGAGAGTGTGAAGCAGTAATACAAATCACTTAAATGAATTGTAAAAAACATCTGAAAGACTGCATGGATATTTTATAATACACATCTATTCCCACAGTATGAAACATTCTTATAAACAACTTTCAATTGACACGTTAGATTTTATAAACTGTTTTCCAAAGTTGAGCTCAAGGAATAAAACTTAAAGCGGGCAGTAAAATCACTCGCTTCATCCTGTGCAATCAGCAACTACTTAATGATGAATTCTCCACAATACCCTCTTACAAGATATATTTAGATCAAGCTGCATTTTCACCCTTTCTTATTTTTAAAAATAACACTTTTTTTTTAAAATTTTGTTATGTCCTGTTGATATAATTGCGGCAACCGTCGCTTGTAAAGTAAACATTCGTGTATTTTTAACCTGTAAATTACGTAATTATGTTACTACGTATATCCTGGTTTATGTTGGGTTTTAACGCCTACTTTTTATGCAGGAATGCTAATGGGAAGTATGTGGGAAGGTGTAGCTCACACACTTAGTCTCCAAACAACAAATCATCTCCTAATATTTGCTCTTATGGCAGGGGTAATTAATATTGAAGACAAGTGTTGTGTTTCTGGAGATACGCATTATTGACGAGAGCAGCTTGCTAATGTTCAACGAAAGTGTTGTGTTGTCGGACATGGACAGTACATTACTGAAGACAGCGGTATACCACCTTGGCAGAAGGAAACGGCTTGTTAACCGAGAGAGCATTAAAACTTTAGTACACTAGTGAATGAGCATTGAAGAACTCTTAGTTAACATCATCCAGTACAAGGTCCAATACAAACTGTTCGTGAGTAGAGGGTACTTATTCTCTATGATCGTTAAGTGGACGAGCTCTACTCGCGTGCCACCATTCTGGCAGACATTCAAACAAGTCAGTTATGCCTTCTCATTGCAGTTTACACTACCGCCTAGATTTATCAGAAAATAACTATAAAATATAAACTACAAATTTTTCTGTGAGACAAATATAAGAGTACATACAAAATGTAAATAGTTTATAAATTTTTAATTTATCGACTAATGTATAATATTCTGCTGTTAATGCGCGTTAGAACTTTGGCAAGCAATGATAATGTCGTACCTACGACGATTCACGAAGGGTTGTAGATGTCATACATAAATAAATAAGTAGCGATAAATATGTTCCGAGAACAGACATCTTACTGGAAGCATGTAGCACTGCAATAAAGTATTGTTGTAAATACCATTATTCAGTTAAAATAGGGACAACAGTCCAGTTTAGTCTACCTAAATTGTTCCTAAAACAATTTGTTCTGTAGAAATAACAATATGTTTTGTAGAAGAAGAAAATATCATATTTATTTTACAGAGCAAATTGTAGCACGGACAATCCTGGTAGTACCGGCAGCCAAACTAGTATTTTATCCCTAGTTTAACAGAAGTATTGTACCTACAACAATACTTCTCTTTCAGAGGGGCGTCTGCCAATTCTTGAAGGATGACATGAAATGAATTCCTACGATAGAGAAACGACAGAATGTGAAGAACGGAGGGATAGGAGTACCTCAAGAAAGCTCGCCAGCAAACGGCAACATCGATCACGTTTCCCACACGTAACAGTACGGGGACAGACTCCGCCGTGAATCGGATGCGAAAGTTTTGGAAGTGGGAGGCGAACACTAACCGCTGCGCTATTTGAGGCCCGGATGACATTCTTACAAGTTGTTTATTAAAAACCAATACTTTTAAGCTTACTACTCCCACTGAAAAATATGAAATATCATGTACACAAAGTGGATGCGCCATAAAGTAACTTAAATTAGTCGTTTTTCTACACTTCCCTTAGACAATTAAATTCATAGAAGCTAGTGCAGTACCTGCAGGTCATCACAAAACCTATGCTGCTAGCATCACGGTTAAGCTTCCTCGCCAAGTGCTAAAACTGGCAGCCAACCTAACCGAAAGCTAAATCAACTCACGGACCACGTGCCACGAATTTTAACAAGCTCTGTACACATGTTGTGAAGTACCGCATCGTAATTATTTCGATAAACTGTTAAATAATAAAACATTTGCGGAGTTCGAATTATACACATTTACAAACAGTGTAGATGCATATTTTATTTGTGTTAATTGCATTATAATTTTTTTTTTTTAATTCTCTTTTCATTTTTTACTGTCAGAATCGACTTTACTGTCTGTTAAAATTGAATCCTATTTTTAAAACCATGTTTTTATTTACTCGCTGTCTTGTCTTATCTTTCTGTATGTTTGGTACAAACTTAGCAATCGATTTTAAACTAACTTCTCGATGAACCATTCTTGGAACTTTATATACCTCAGAACTGGATGACTAAGCATTATAAGAGGAAAGTGTCAAGAAATAATTATTTGAATATACACATTTTAAAATACCACGTTCTTAAAACGGACTAAAAAACGTAAAATAATTTCTCCTAGCCCCATATGGCTACCTTACCGCATAAAGATTGTCCTGAAAATTTGTGATTGTAAATTTTTAATAGCTATGAAAATACTTTTGAGAGATTTAAAACGAAAAACGTGGGGCCCACGTAACAGATAACAGTGAAGAGAGTAGCTGTCGTTGAGAAAACTCTCACAGCTGTTCATACCATTCGCAACGTAATAACATTGTTAGTGTCTTATGTGCACTATTCATGCTTCAATTATCTGCTGCACGCGCCCCTTGTTATTCGTTTTAAATCTTACTAGTACATCCATAGCTATAAAAAAAATTCACAATCACCAATTTTCAGAAAAATTTGTATGGGGTTGTAAATATGTATGGGGGTAGGATAAATTATTTCATACTGTTTAGTCAGTTTTAAAAACATGGTATACTGAAAATTTTTAATTTGAATAATTTTACGATTACTTTTATTGCAACATTTTCTATCAGAAGTCTATTTAATCATTAGGCTTAAAAATTGTAAATAAAGAAGTGTTTGACATTCTTTTCTTTAAAGTTTATTGCAGTTATGGCCCCGCTCCCTTCTTCCAGCCTGACGGCGTTCTTTTACGTACTAACTGGATAAACGGCTGACAGTTTTTCCTCCGGATAAATTAACACGGAGCTTAAGAGCTAACTCTGTCTTCAAATAAAAGAGCCCTCTCTGGAGTTTAATTGCTAGCCCGAGACTCCAATTTCAGTAATGAAACCAGCTCTCAATCATTTACGCTGGCCTCTACATCACTCCCGCGGTGCAGACATTCCGACAAATTAAGGGCGACTGCAATTAATTTGGATTTAATTGGCAAGAATTTTAGAAAGAGTTCCCGTTTGTAAACATTTTCTTTTATAGCCTACTTCTCCGAACTTTATTTTTCCCTGAAAAAAATCGTTGCGATTTCCTAACAAATAATATTTGTTATTAGGTTGATATGAATACATATAGCTACATTTACGTATATAGTAAGTTCAGGATAAACCTATTGTTTTACTGTGGGTTTTTCTGCTACTCGGCAATATTCGCTCACAATAGCGTATGTCCACAACAACGGTTTAGTTTATTATACTAACACATTATATAAATCGTTCATATATGTATATTTAGTTTGGTTTAAAATAGACCAGCCGTAAAAAAATATTCAAAGGACTATTTTAATATGGTTAAACATTTTATTGTTATTTGTTCACTGTTGAATAACACACTGATCCATGTGCTTGGACATATGTTATCGTGAGTGAAAGTTGCAGAGTCGCTGAAGAACCCACAAAAATGGCTAGAGGATACAAAATAAAATTTTCAGAAAAAGAAAGAAAATAAATAGAAAATAAAAAAATATATATAAACTAATAAGAGAACATTACCTGCCAACAGTCGTGAACAGCTTATCTTCTATTTCAAGGTTCATTTCTGTGTGTTTTCAGTCAGTGACAAACATTTCTGTGCAATGGTCTATATCCAACAGCTTAGTGCAGTTGTCATAATGAACACCCACTGCTAAACTCGTTCTATGATCACTGTTGAGTAAGTACTGTTACGGTTACGATGGTGTTAAGGTATTGGTGAAAGAACACACAAGTTTTTTTGCCTAAATTTCAGCTAGCGATACGTTATTGATAAGGTTTCTGGTGAAAATTGTTGCTGTAGTAGTGGTTCTGCATGTCGGAAGATTGTATGTAGGATGCTACAAGGTTTTAGTTTGTATTAACTGGGAGGAGTGCGTGACTTGGAAGGTTTTCATTTTTATACTGTTGAAAATAAATAAATTTGAGTACCGAAAACCATATTTATTTATTACATCCAAGCCAATGTCATAATTTTTCACTAAAATACTTCAAAATGAACATTATTTGTGGCACAGATTCACCCAGTTCTCTCAAAAATCAACCTCGGTTTACGGTAGCGGTAAAGTGTATATTCTGACGTACACCAAGTTCCTTGGTCACACGACAATGTTTATGATAAGAAGTCAACGACGGCTGAAAATCCGGACTAAGCAAGGTTTTTTAAGTGTAAACATTATACAGCCTGTACGAAATGCGTGATTGCAACGTACCTGCTCAGTAGATCACGAAGTATTAAAAACGACTAAATGAATAAAACTTGCGTTTGAAAAGCGGTACAAAGCGAATCCTTTGAGGGCGCTCGCCCAAGCCCTTGTAGCCATCCTCACTGGAGAGAGACAGGCAAGGCCACGCTATGGAACTGGTCCCCGCAGTGTATCGTCCTGATGAACAACCCTCTTTTATGGAAATCCACGCCTCCCGTCGTGCGACCATGGGGGTTGTCTCTGGAGGAGGGTGAACACGAACAGCAAGGGTAGAGGCGGCAACCATCAACTGCGCTAGCACACTGAGAACAATCGTTATGCATTTTGTAGGCGTAAACGTGGAACAACGGACAAACTTGTGGGAGGCTCTCCCGAGCGTTCCGCAACACTGGAAACAATATATCATGGTAATGAGTAGAGATAACACAAAGAAGGACTTCTTTGCTCAAGTTTGATCATGTAATTTTAACGCTGTGAAACGCTTCTCAGTAAAGAAATGAGTTCGCGTGTTCTATACATACAGGCTGATCAAAAAGTCCCGCAACCCGCAACACACATATCGGTATTGTAACTGGTGTTTGTTACGCCAGTGCGCATAATTACAAAGTTCCAGTGGCCACTCCAGTGCCCCGATCTCACTTCCCCCCCCCCTGACTTCTTCCTATGAGGATATCTGTAGTCTATGGCTTACACAACTCATCCACACACTTTGCATGAAATGCAGACTAACGTCCAGCGTACTGTAGAGAACATGCAGAGCATACTTCGGAACATGATCAAAAGGGTGCACATATGTGAATACGTTAAGGGTACCCATTTCCAACAGTACCTGTAGTACCACTATTGGTTGCGTGATTTTCTTATCATCCTGTATATTACAAAATACTTAAAGTAAATTAGTTCATTCCTCAGATCACGTAGTCACTTGGGCTAGTCTTATACCGACTGCTTTAGAGATAACTAGATCTTGTATTCACCTCAATCTCAGTGCTGTAACGGAAACGTTTTGCACCGAAGCGGCCAGACGAGTTACGTTCGTTGAGATCTGCTGGCCGTGGTTCAGAAAACTCTTGCCTAATGATACACTACGGTCGGTATTAATTTTATACCATTATGCATTTTTTTTTGTTTTAAAATAAACAAAAAAATAATTTATCTTATGTGATTTTATTTTAAAGCTATAATTAATTTTCCGTCATGTAACCAGTCAAATGCAATTAGACACATATAGGCCGTTCACGATAAACTAAGCACTTTTGAAGACATTCTTGTAAAGATAAATATTTTTAATTTGTAATTAGTTGTTGCAGATACATCTAAGTTTATCTATGTATATATTCTTCCATACTTGAAAGATAACGTCTGACGCAACAACTAATTACAAATTAAAAAACTTAGATGTATTTGCAATGAACACAGTATGTAAGATACAGTATATATATATATGTATATATATATACACACTGTATCTTACATACTGTGTTCATTGCAAATACATCTAAGAAGAGGAGGAATTAAGTAAATTGGCTGAAAGAAAAAAGGGACTAGCATTCCAAAAGTGCTCAGTTTATTACGAATATCCTATAAAAATATATTACGCAAAAAATAAACCGTACTGTAGATATGAACGTCGGCAAATGTAAAATATGTAGAAATATATGCAATACAAACAAGGCGATATCAATTTTAAATGATATTCTAGGGGAGGCGATAAAATAACTGTAAAACAAACGGTCAGAGAAATTAAAATATTTGTATACAAAACATTCTTTCACACTATTCAACTATTGATAGTTCAATTCATAAATGTAAGTCCCACAAGTCATAAGGTAATGCGTTTATTATTTATTTAATTGTCTCCTCCAGTGTTTATCATATGACATAAAACACTTGTTCTGAAACGGGCATCTTTAAAGTGTATGACAACCTCTAAAATCCTCACAAACGCCTCATGAATGTAGTTATAGCTACCAATTTGGTTAACAGGATACGTAGCTTCACGTACATTACCACAGTGGCCTCTCCGTACGGCACTACGTACATTTTAAAAATGTCTTTTTCCTTGCACAAATGCCGATAAAAAACAAAAATATGGGCACAAGAATCTTCTTGAAAAGTTCAATACATAAATGCACGGGTAACAGTGAAGTAATATAATTCTGAGCTAAACTTGCTGAATAATCTTACGACGTATTTTTCATTAATATATTGACATAGTTACCGTGATTGTAACCTTAACCACTATCAGACTTTATATTATCAGACCAACCAAAGACATTACACAATTTGTGTTAAACCAGCAAAAACCAATTACAGTTACCAGTGTCCAAAAAAAACAAAATGGGAACAGTTTAAACAATGAAACGTTATTTTCTGGTACATACACGAGGGAATATAATAATAATTTTCATGCAAGGCATTTTCTGTTACGTTTGGTAACGGACGATTCGCCACTTAATTATTAAAAAAAATTGTAACTGTTACGTGCATGTAAGCTTTTGTTTATGTCCCAAGTAAATTATAACTATTTAACAGATTTTGCTTCGTAGCATAGACCATCTAATGTCAATTGGGTAACGCAATATGACGACGGGTTACGTACAAAGATAGTGGTAGGATTCGGGTAACGCGTCGAAGTAACTTTTTTGATTGGCCACAAAACGGGCAATTAAATGAAATTGAAAATTCCAAACACAATATTTGCCGAAAAAAAAATTGCTCATTTGCCGAATGGTGGGTTAAAGTGAAATATCTTGTCGGTGCATTTCCTAACAGCTTACTGTGATGGTTACTGGTTGCACGAGACTTGGGACTCGAACCTAAAGTCTGATTGGCCACTGCAATCTGTGAACGGCTGTACATATAACTGGCTCGTGCATGGGTTTAGTTCGCAACACTTGTGGTAATTTCGCTTGTGCACTGGTAGTCATTGTGTGCAGATATTAGTAGCTAATGTGGTCGTGTTTCAGTGGAAGCGGTATAATATTTTCATCACGTAACTTTGACATGCCTGCCAGACACAACCAATGACCCAGATAGTATAGTTTGTATCTCGCGTCTTGCACGCTACAGGATGGATTGAGTAACAATCTAACTATTCCAGAGAAAACTCGAAGTCGTGTATAATCATTGCTGAACACCATGTTTTCCTTGGAACACATCCGCTTGACTCCTGGTAGAGACCCAGAAGTACCTGTCCACTATATGCCTAACTACTAGAGCTATTCGCGAATTAAATGACCCGCATGCTAGATTCGAGTGTCCTATGCATACTCAAGCCACGTCTATTCATTCATTGTCTGCTGTCTGAATGAGTAGCAGGTACTGGACAAATGGCAGGGCTACGGTATACACACAGGATAATGGATTCTAGCATGTTGGTTGTTGAACTCGCACAATATTCCTAGCCCTACTAACTACTTGTTCTATACCTGCTGCGCCAGTGAGTGGCCAGTTGAATGTCTGACAAGGTAGCGCGGAAGGAGTTTATGTGCGGCACCACGCAGCCCTCAACGACAAATTTATTAAATAGTTAACCTATCGCGAAACTAACCTATCAGGTGCAACAGTTTGAAATTCAAACCTGTCAAATGAACTCGCAAATTTCCTGGTCTCTTAACCCCCCCCCCCCCCCCCCCCCAGCCCCCTTTACCAGCGCGTTAGAGGTTTATAAGTGGCGGAGTTATAAGGGCGATCTTGAAGCCCGCATAAAATGCCGCATTGCCACAACGAGTCAAGTGCTGAGTTAGCGTGCAAGATTTTCGCCTAACCATTTTTACTATTGGAATCCAAGCGGTGACAATATATAAGTTAATTTGTGGGAAGACTGTAGCACAGTTCAGTGGCTCGTTTATAAGTGAAATTCACATCAACGTATGCGAAGTTAACTTTGCAAATGCTCAGAAAATTTATAAAATATTCACGGCGTTAGTTTTTCGTTAATATTCTGACCAGTTGGGGTGGAGGGGGGTAAGGCAACTTAACAGACGTTTCACATCACACACATCCGGAAAGTACATTTTGAAATAAACAGTCTAAAAAGGCAGCTTTTAGCTATGCTTAAGGGCTTAGAAACCATGTTTTTAAGGATAATAATGACGTAACAATGACATTCCAACATTATCCGCAGTGTTTTCTCTCCTCACTTTGTCTCAATGGGCATATGTGCAATAGTTTCGTACAAAACCTTACACTGTTAAAACGTTAGTAATTTTACTCATCAAATGTGTGGGAATAATTCATAGTCTTGTACGGGAATCCTTGTTTCCGAACATGTACGTAAATTTCCACACGCCAGTGTATTCGCCACCCAAACGACTCGGAAATGTAATGTAAAATTGCCATATAAGGCCTGCTCACATTTGTAATGAAAAATTACATTACCAGTTGTGTAACTTTCCTATGGAGTAATTTTACCTTACACGTAGAAGTAGTTAGCTTCCATTACATGCAGAGTAAAGTTCTTTCAATTATTTTTTGCAGAGCAGCGACTCGTTTGAAACGCGTGGCAGCCGGCGCGTTTACTTGTGATGGTTTGCGCCCTACAGCGTACAGACACTGCGACTGAAGATGTCACCACTGTGCAGCCCGCGCCTGCGAAGAGTACACATATAATGCAGGTAGAGACACCAGCCACTGCTCGACGATTGTAGGGAAGGTTGTGGCAGAGAGCGGAGGGCGGACGAGGTCATAGGGCGCGGGTCGCAAGCCCTACACAGCGGGGCGTCGCCGCGCTAATGGTGCCCAGGCCCGCCGCCAAATTTACGGCGCCGATCGCCACAGGCCGAATCATCCGCTACATTCAGCAAACAAAACGCCTCTCCCAGGTTTTTTTTAACGTTCCAATTTGAATTTACAAAAAGGAGGGGGTCGAATTTTAACGCGTGTCTAATAACACCCCGCCAGGCGCCGGCGCCACATTGGCGGAAAGTGATTTATGGAAGACCGAGCTCGCGTTCTCGGCGGTAAAAAATTAATAATAATAAAATTTTTTTTTCCTCAGGAGGGGTGGGCGACGCGGCGAGCGAACGGGCGGCGCGAGGATTTACAACGCGGCGACGTGAGGAGAATGGCGAGGCATGGGGTCCTCCTCGCACGTGGAGCTGCTGCCGTCAGTTCGGCGCCAAGTCGAGGTACATCAGATCCGTCCTCCCAGTATAGTGTAGGTTCCTAGCCTGCTTCTGATCGTTACCTCGCACCATATATTCTCAAGCGTGGCTGTGCTGCAAGGGAAGCTGTGTCTAGCTAAGATCCCTAACAAGCCGCCTGATTTGCCAATGAGTTGAAAATCTAACAACCAATCAGAACAGTTGCGAAGCGTGGTCATGTTGCAAGGGAAGGGCGGTATTAGGTCCGACTATACTCTCCGATCACCTGGTATTAACGCACCTGCAGGAAACAACCAGTCGAGTATTTTCCTTTTAACTTAAATACTGTAACTGGATATTTATTTTACCTCGTCTCTCTCAAGCTACTGGTAGGGGCATGGGCATGTCCCTAGCAGTCTAATTGTTCCTCAAACAACTCTGACTTGGTATAGTCTTTTATAGAGGCACGATTATTTCTTAGATTCATCTGACGTAAGACTAGACTAGTTAGTATTTTTGCTTCTAACAGTACTACCGATAGATATAGATTGGAAATTTCGCGAAAAGATTTTTGCAGCACTTTGTTTCAGTGCCTTACGTGCGCACCTGCATCTCTGCTTTGTGGTCAGTGATTGGATGACGAAACATCCAGCGTCTTGACGTTAAATCCGCAAATCACAGACGTGATGTGTCACAGCTATCCGTGTCTGATTGGCACAATCAAATGAATAACGATTCTGCACAAAAACCCTCTGTCAATAGCCATGAAGTTGAGCTGCAGTTGTGCACGTAAGACGCTGAAACAAAGTGGGGCAAAAATCTTTTCACCAAAAATTCCTGTCCCTACCGGTAGACGGTGAAGTTCTCGCAAATTATTTCCTTATTCAATTACCGGCTTGCATTTGTCAAATGTGTGTCAAAAGAGTGTTCCTCCAATCACAGGAGTGACAGTGAATTATACATTTTTGACGTTCAACCTGACCTATGATGAATACGATAACTAGTCGTGCCTCTAGAAATTACTATGCGTATGTTTGAATTGTCTGCGGGCCAATTAGACTGCACTACTGTGCTAGTAGCGTGGGAGAGGCGAGAGGGTTGTTTCCCACAGGTACGTTAAGGGGCCTCCCTACATAGGCTGCGTTTGTGTGCGTGTGTGTGAGGTAGGAGCGGTAAGAGTGTCACTTACCGAAGTGTGTAATGCTTTATCGCCTCTCCGCGCAAGCCACTCAAATGGCGTGCAATGTTTACTATTATAATTCTTCCCATGTGACTTAAAGCGGCGACCACAATATTTTATTTGCGGGCAGCATAGTTCAAACTCTGATGCTTGTTTTTGTAGTTGTGCTTTTCGAATACAGTTGTTATTTTTCCACATACGGCAGTCTGGAAAACACACTTTTGACCATTTTGAGGAGCCCGAAAATTACGTTTCTAATAAACGTGCCGAATTTTTAAACTATCGCGACGTAATTTGAAATGTGTGTTCTTTACGTAGACATACAATAGTATTTTGCGTTAAATAGTTTCGCAAAAAAAAAAAAAGAATATCCGTAACTTGCTGTAAAGCATTTGAAGCGCAGGTAGGGTGGCCCCTTAATACCAGGTGCCCAGAGAATATTGTCGGATCTAATACCCACTCTTCGCAACTATAACGAATTTTTTACTCAATGGCAAATTCGACATATTCTTAGGAACATCAGCCTTGGAAGAGCCCTAGCAAAAGGCCGAAGTCTTACACATAGAATAATCAGGGAAATGTAAATAATATGTTAAATTATACTGAATAATTGTCTACTTTATTTCTTAGTCTCCTTGTTTATTTATTTTTCGAGTGTTATCACACTAATTAAAAGAACTAGGAGTAAATCTTGTCAAGAATATCTGGGTACAGCCCTGCGTAAACTGATTCGTATGTAAATTAGCAGCATACATTTTTGATACTCTTGATTCGTGTAAACACCACACGACCCCTTGGAAAAGTGGTTATTAGTTTTATGGGGACAAACGAACTATCAGGTCACTGTAACGATTCCTACCCATCCCTACTAGGAGAGATATAAAGAGCAATAATAAATTTTCAGACAGAGAATGAAAAAAAATCTCTATACGGAAGTAAAGCAATTTTGGCGCTTAGAAGAGATGGCAGTAAAATCAAGATATCTTGTACAAATCCCAGCTCTGCCAAGAAAACATCTATGTTCTATCACCATTTTGACAGTCCCTCCTTTACTCTTCACTGTGAGTTCCATAGTCGCTAAGGTGTCGCTACTACTGAATACTCTGGTTTCTGGATACAATCTAGTTCCGCTAAATTAGTACACGGCATTGTTTTAACCTTCTGATTTCTTAACGCCCTTTCACACGATCAAATACTTATTGAATACAACTTTTTTGGATTCAGTTTATTGAATAGCACAACGATTCAGAAATTTGATTTAATAAACATTGAAGGGATCACTTGAAAAAGTATCACTTAATTTGTGAACAACTGATGGACAAAATGCTATTTTACAATTATCTACTTCTGCACGATACAAATATATATATACAAATTTATTTGTTATTTTTGTTCAATTTTTCAAGTAAATATTGCACGAGTTATTTTAATATGGTTTAATTTATATACATAAATAATTAAATATGTTATTTAAGTTGATATGTCAGATAAACCAATGTTATTAAATATTTTGACTCCAGAACATTTCAAAATATCTTTGAAACGACAGTCTTTGAAAAAATTTGAAACACTCAGTAAATTGAAAGACAAACTGGCCGCAGTTATGATTTTAACGTGGGGTCACATGGCGGTCAATCACACGAATTCAATAAATTTGAAAGAAAATATAGTCAAAATTTGATCGCGTGAAAGGCTTATAATCTTACGCATGTTCTATCACTTCGTTTACACAGCTCATTAATGAACATTATCTTCGCATGTAACTAGCATCAAAGTACAGATGCAACTGTCTTGTCCTTTCACCTCACTTTATCGCCTCTTAAGACCTCATTGTTAAAGGATTATAATATTCTGCTCACCTTAACTAACTCTACTCTGTAGTCTATAAAATAGTTCTTTTCCATCAGCACGTTTCTGGAATCATAGTAATAAAAAAAGTCTAACCCCATCACATACAGCCAGAAATATCTAGAATTTCTATGAAGCAAGGAGATGCCGCTTCTTCCCTGGTAGGATATTTCGACTATTGGTCACTTATTGTACAAACGATTCTAATCCGATACTCAATTTTTTCTTCGAGTAACCCAATTACGGTGCTCGCTCTGTAACAATAATAGTTTGCAATAATGATAGCAGTCCCTTCGTTTTGGTAGCTCTTTCGTAACTTTGCATATTTTATTTACAAACTTGATTGTAATTCTTTTGACAAACTCGGTCTGAGGAAGTACACCAATAATTCGTGGTCGTAACGGTTACGAATTTCCATGGTCTTTGTTCGTCCAAGTGATAAAATATGCCGTTAGTTGTGGAACTCAGCACTACTCATACACGAGCAAAGTACGGTGGCGTCTATGATGCTAGGGTCCTCAAGTGTTCCGGGTCACACAGTAGCAAGAGTACTGTCGACTCGCCCCTCCCCCCCTGGTCCAGACCAGCGAGAACGACGACTGGAGCCCGAAGCGACTGATGCGGCGCCCACCCAGCTCCCTAATGAGCGCATGAGTGTTCGCGGCCGAGGCACAGGGGCATGTTCGGGTACCGAGACGACGCCGCCACCACTGCGCCAGATGAAATATGTATGAAGTGGCACTGCATCCCGCCCGAGCACCGAGCTTGATGGATGAGAGCGCCACAGGCCAGCCGATAGCGCCGCGGCTTATCACCGCCACGTGATCGTAGCTTCAAGAATTTACTGTCATTGTTATCCGCCGCTCGTTATACCGTGCCTCCTCCGTGCGCCTCGGAAATGTGGTTGCCCTTGGAAACTTCGACCCAAGGTGTTCGTAGCACAGCAGCCTCGCTGTCGAGAGGTCGTGGGTGCGACCCCGGCCGGCTGTATGTTGGATGTCTTCTCCTCTCCTGCCCCTGAACAGTTTACATCCACTTTCCAGGTAATGGCTATTGTGCTCTCCTGCCATATCATTTGTATGGATGGAGGCAACTATTAGTGTGTTAATGACAATATTTCTAGTCAACATGCGGATGTAGATTCCAAGACGTCCTGCTGAAAAATAGAATACATTTTTTTTAGTTGTCAAATTTAACAAAACACACATACTTTTGAACATCGACTCACTTCCTCGTGACATATCTTCCTCGCTAATTCAGTTGTTCACACTTCACTTCCTGCTCAACTTCACGTATTATAGATCAAGAGTGAAATCGCAAATGGATGGCAGTGAAAATTCATTAACATTTCACAATGAACGTTTAGCATGTTATAAAAGCTGAACGCCGCATCAGCGACTGTAGATTACCGGGCATTTGCAATGCTAGAGACATGGCTACTGGAACATGTTGCCCACTCATCCACTACTAAAGTGTCAGCATGAAATTTGTATTGTTACCAGACAGCGCTCTCGGTGACATGGGGCTGAGCTACCTGATAAACCATGCCCTCTCCTCTTCCCCTGCTAGTTACCCCCAGTCCCGGCGGTTAGGCGGCAGACTGCTACCCTCCTCCCTTGACGACGCGGGACGCTCGTGCCTGGCTGACGTCACGAGCCTTCTGAATCCGTGGACACCTGTTAATAAGACTTGACAGGCACTCAGCTCAGACGTGACTGAATCTTACCGTAACTACTAGAAATTTCAGCTTACATCAACCAGCATTGTCAGCGAGCCATTAGAATTATCTGGGCGTCGTCGCAGGCGAATATAAATACCGGCCCAATGCGAGCAGTGGCAGAGTGATTACGGCGTTTAGCCTGAGAGTGTTCGCGATGGACTTAGCAGAGAGGAATAAGGCGAGATCGGCGGATCAAGGAGAGATTGCGGAAAGTGTAGACGGCGTGCCGCGGTGGTGAGACCGCTGGAGTGGTGTGAGTGAGAGCAGACAGGTTAGACGGTAGCTGTACATTGCGAGGCATTTCTGGAAAGAGACTTACGATATCGGAGGACTGATTTGAGAAAGAAATATTTATTAATTCTGTAACTTATTAGGGAAGTAATTTAGATTTTTAGAGAGATTACCTGTAAATAATATAAGTAAATATTGAACTAAAGGGTGTTATTCGCCAGAGTTCTTTTATATGGATAGTAATAAATAAGAAATTTAATTTTATTCAATTACTTAATTACCTAAGCCCTCCATCCCAATCGAACCTGTCTGCGCCCAGGCACGAAGTTTTTACAGTATCTTATACGTCCACGACCATGTTGATTGGAAGGTCGAGTTTAGGGATAGGATGTGACCGATCTTTGAACAAAATATACTCAATGAACGTTGTAAGTGCTGATGTGTGCGATACTTCAGTTCAAGAGAAATGAAGCCGAAAGTAAGTATGGAACACCGTGTTTCGTCGTCGGCGACGTACTACCCACCGAGAAAATGAGTTTTTAAAATGGTGATTCTGTCTGGTTTTGAGAACCTTTTCAGTAAAAAATTAAGGTTAAGAAGTTCTTGTAAAATCTGTTGGCTTAAAATTTACAGGTATGAAAACAACGGAAGAATCATATTTGAACATTTTTCACTTCCTTAGAAACGTAATTGCAAAAAAAAAAAAAAAAAAAAAAAAAAAAAAAAAAAAAAAAAAAAAAAAAAAAAAAAAAAAAAAAAAAAAAAAAAAAAAAAACTGTGGGAAAATAATACTTTTATTTTTGTAGACAAGTAACCCCCTAAAATTTGTGAGAACATTATATACAGTTTGTTTAACGAGCAATTGATGAGAATTCTTGAACATATCTTACCATTTTCACCTATTAACTAATAAAATTTCAAAAACGTAAAATACGTTCTTAGGTTTTATAAAGGCTACACTTGAAGTTAAAGAGCGTCAAAACAATATTTCTGAACATAAATTCTAACGTAAAGGTTAGATTCATCAGAACTGTCCCGCTAGACAACCAAATATAGAAGACTGCTTGGACGCAGCGTGGGTAATGGACACATCAGTGGAACCGGCAGAAAGAAGAGAGTTATCGGAGAAGAACGAGCGAAGCAGAAGGTGACGCAGTTATTGGTGTGCGAGGGGGAAGCAGGGGTCGCCGCAGACAACGGAACGTACTTACTCGCACCGCCACACGCCTGTCATAATTGATAAAAGCTGTATACTTTATTGTGGCGTGTGCGCTGGCGGCACTCTCAGAGTCACACAGCTGCGCTTCTGTCATCCCACGATGTTGTCTGCAGGCCGCTGATCCCCAGCACTCGGCTCTGCCTACAGACATCACAAGCCTTGTCTCATGCCACACTCCTCTCAAAACACATTCTACGTTTATGTGAGCCGAGGCACCGTCCTTCTTCTACCCTATTGCCCTACTTAAGGGCATGGACCCGAGTTTCTTCGCATTTAATGACAAATATTTTTTAAAACATAAAAAGGAGCCGATATTGTAAAATTGCTGCGTAACTTTGTTATGACTTGTTTAAACTGCATACTCTAATTTTGTCGAGTCAGAAGACTGCAAAATAGTTGCTAATTAGTTGATTAATGAAATTTCCTTTTAATTGATAAATTAGCTATGCTTATCATTCAGTTTGTCTCGAAAAATTACATTGCATAGTAAAACCAATTTGCAAACAAGTTACGAAGCAATTTTACGATATTGACTCTCGTGTGGATTTTAAAAAATAATTCTCTCGAAAGCCGAGTAACTCGGGCCCAAGCCCTTAAGGGTGCCGCCTACCCGCACATGAGAGGCTCACAAGCGACGGAGACATAAGGGCGACCTTAAAGCGCACATCAAATGCCGCGTCGCCTCAATGACCCAAGCGCTGAACTAGCGTGCAAGCTTCCCGCCGAACAGTTTGTACTATGGGACATTAAGCGGTGACCACATAATTTTTTATTGGTGGAAAGTCTGCAACTACTGTAAGTTCAGTGCAGGTTGCAATCTGAGTTTCACATACATCCGGGTAGTACATTTTGAAGTACGGCAGCCTGAAAAGGCCGTTTTTGCCATGTTGGAGGGCTTAGAAAGAGTGTTTCTAATGAGCGTGGCGTCTTAACAATGAGGTTCCGACCTTGTCTGAAGTTTGTTTCCTTTTCGTGCGTAGACACAATGGGCATATGTGGAATATTTGCGTAGAAAAAAAAACTGGTTACGAACACACTGCAACGCATTTGAAGAGTGGGGTAGGCGGCCGCCTTAACGGTGTTCTGCTTCCAAAAATTCGTAATTTTATAATTGTTCCAAACACTTCCAACTCTTACACATTACAGTAATAGTAATTTTTCAAAAAATTAAAATATTTTCCAGTCCCATAGTTTTTGTAAAAGCGCGTGTTTAAGTACCGATTTGACTATTTTCGCTGCTTTCCAAAGGACAAACTATTCAAAATTATAAGAATAAGATAATTTAGTGTAAAATTATATGTAATAATCTACAGTATATTTTATTTCACGCAAACATTATACATATTTTTTTTTTTTTTTAAATACAAGTGCTCAAAGATATGCGAAAATTTAGGTACATCCAATAAATTTTTTAAAAATTCAGTTTCTGCCTGAAATTGCAAACGTGTCATAATACATTTACTTTCACTCAAAATTATCTAACTTATATTCTCTGAATAGTTTTTACTTTATGTTAGTAGCGAAAATGGTAATTTCGCTAAATTGACCTGCGTTTGTATGAATACTACGTAACGGAAAAATATTTTGTCTGTGGGAAGTTACTATTAATGTAATATGTAGGCTAAGGGTTTGCCAATGTTTAGTACAGTTATAAAATTACAAAAATTTCTGTCCAGAGCAACGTTAAAGAGACCATATTTTTTCACATATTTTCATAGATATTATTTTACAAGTAACATAAGGACTTTAATATTCCTCCATTATTCCCTGCTCACAGATAAAAAAGAGCAATTACAATAAGATTGACGCGACCAGTGTGCAGGGACTTATGGTGATGTTGTAATCAGGTGGAAAAGGACAGGTAATATTCCATTTGGCGCCAGTTGCGCACGGCAGGCCAGCTCGGCGGAACACGAGCATGAGATACTAACCTCAGCGAGTGTGGTCGACGGCCCAGCGGCTACCCTGCTGGTCTCCGATGTCATGCTGGTTGTATAACTAACACGCACTATACGCTGCACGCTTGTTTAGGCAAGTACTCGTGTAGAAAGAAGATAATTTACTGCTTCCACGACCACCCGACATGGTCGTTTAGTTCGGCATCTACCCGACCACTGCCGTGATGGCGGCGTACCAAGCTCTACTTGCAGCTGGTGCGCGAAAAAAAAAATATATTGAGTGAGGATGATTACATTTGAACCCTGATGAAAAATATAGATGACTTAAAACGTACTATTAAGCAAACTACTAATATTAACTTAAACTGATCTACTAACACTCATGAAAACAGTAATTAACTTAAGACCACGGGTCCCTATTTATGCTATTTTTGTAAGTTTTGCTTCTTATATCCTGAAAGACCACATATATCGCAAAACCGTTACAAAGAAATGCTGGAAATTGTTTGTATAATGTAGCCTAATTTTTCCAAAACATATGTTTTTATAATTGTGGCTAGTTATAGACTTTAAGAAAATTTAATTAAGCCTATAATTAGCCAACTATATGGAAACTTATGTTTGGAAAAAGTACGCTACATATTACAAACAATTTCCAACAATTCTATGTAACAGTTTTGCGATATCTGCTCCCTTTCAGGAATAAAAAAAAATTAAACTCGTAAATTCAACATAAATAGGAACCCATGTCCTTAATATTAGAAGCGTTGACGAAACATTTTCATATTTATTTTATATTTAAGTTCCTGCCAGTATTTGCTGTTAGAATGAAAGTTATTTATTTTAATGTTCACTGGTTGCGATCTGGGAGGCGATGACTCGTCGCTGGACGAGCCTATCTCCTGGGGGAGGGGGGGAGAAGGTTGCCATACGGGCAGTATAACACGGAAGACGGTCTCGGAGAAGCCTATGAACGCAGTTCACATCAGATTTGTGATTGACTCCCCGTCCATTTTCATATAAAGCCCCTCTTCGCATAGATAACAACTTCCAAAATTCGAATGACCTATGCTGCAGAAAATTGGCTGTATGTAGGTAACACATTTTTCAATTTTTGTTTTATTACGAGTATATATTTTTATAAACCTAATTAAACAAGCAACGTAGCCAACGAGTTGCATCCTAACAGACACGAGTTTTGGAATAATTGCAAAATATGACAAGTCATACTTTTACCTTAACTCATAATAAATAAATTCAGTTTTTGCCGCTACATACTGTTTATTTATCGTGTCGAATTAATGAGACTCTTTGTCTTAGTTCGTGGATATTCCGATTAGAAACGTCCTCCAGCTCTTTATCTAGTGTATAAAGGCCGTCGGTAAATTCGCATCTTGTTAGTCGATCTTCCTCCGTCATCTTAAAACCGTTTACTAGTCTCATTTCCTCTGTGTGTTTCCTCGTCTGCACAGAGCTATAATGTATGTTCTATGGTGAGATGACATAATTTCACAGAGTTTACGTGGGTAGAGGCCGAGTGACATGGTGACATGTGTCATATCTAGAGAAGGGAAGATAAATCGTATATGCTAGTTAATTATATTTTTTTCTCTATAAGAGTAGCCAAGTGAACATCTCCTCATAAGCTAGGTAAATTATTATCAATAAGAAAAAAAAACACATTTTACGTACTACAACTATAAAAATTGCTACACGTGTTTCAGGTGCTATTTTCACAGTTCTGCGCACTGAAATATTGTCAAAACTAATTTTCTATCAGTGTCCGTCATCTTTAACACAGTCTGAAGTTTAATTTTTACGTCTTTTTATAAATGTATTTGACTCAAATAAGCCAGAAAAGTTGCTAAAATTTTTAATGGGGTGAATAAATATAGTTAGAATTTTATAGCCTACTTCTTCCGATGTAAGGGATCCGCGTCATTGCAGTGTGCTTCTATATTATTTTATATATTTTAACTCTTATTAAAATAATGTTAAAGCAATACGATACACGATATTTACACAAAGTGAAAGTTAAATATAAAAAGAATACCCTTATTTGAACGGTACACCCTAAAATTTACTTCGGAATTTACAGTCATAATTCATAACCATACTTTTCTTTCGATTATGCCTAGTAAAAATGTCATTTTCAGTGCCTGATACATAATTTGCTATCACAAATATCACTTTTAAGTTAAGTAGCTTATTTTCCTCATTATTTTATGTTGGCTCAGAATCTTTACGCCAATGTGCCACGAAATAAAAAAAAAAATGTAAATGTGGTAGTTCTTAGATATTATTGCGCCGGGTAGTCTTAATTTCTGTTACTTTTGACGGTGTACTAAGAGAAGAAGCTTTTTAAATTTATTACAGCATTGTTGTGATAAAGACCGTGACCAAGATTGTACTTTAGTTTTAAAATATCTGGTAAAACGCATAATACATCAGGGCAGGTGAATACTGGAAGATTCCGAATGATGTAATATTTTTAATGAAAAACAGACACAACGTCGTTTGCCAATATTGGTTTGGAATGGTCAACTTGCAACTCTGCAGCATAATTAATGTAAATGTTATGCTGCGACAACGAAAATCAGTGTGCGGAGTTTTCAGTATTTAAAGATTTTTCTAAATGAAACCATTTAGGGGTTGTAAAGATGTAAAATGTTCCAGGAATTCCAAAAAGCAGGTATGATCACGGAGATATAATTTGAAAGTGGTTACTTTATGCAGTTCTGTTGTTACGTATACATATTTGGGCACGGGCCTTACGCATATTTTAATCGCTTAACAATTCTTATTACCTCTCTTGGAGATGTTTGGAACACTGGTAGGAGGTTTTCGGTTCGAATCCCGTGTAAGGTAATGCGACGGGGACCTGCTGTGGTATTATATAGGCTACGCACATATTAGTGGCAGCTGGCAGAAGAGTTAATTTTGTGCTTGAAGAATAAAAAATTGAGGAAAATGTAGGCTATTTTCCGATATACTCGATATCTCTGTAACACGGTGAGGCATCGTTTAGTTATCATTTGATGGTGAAAAAGACTTAAAATGTATTTCCGCCTTGTCCTCAACATCTTATTAACACGATACGCTATCGTTATATTAATTTTATCCAGAAAAAAAAAACCACGTGGGCAAATCCGCCGAAGGGCAGCTAGTTACGTAATGATGTTATAGGGTAATCAACGAATATCTCATAGAGACGAGTTGTCTGCGAGAAAAATACACCTAATTCAGAGACCTGCGTCTAGAGGCTATAGAAGGTATGATGTACGTGCTGTCTCATCCTTATCGCTCCCGCACTTCTAGGCATCGAACACACAAAATACCTTCCCCCAGGTGGCCATCTTAAGAAGACATGGTGTTTTTTTCATGGACTATATGCTAAATAACGTGTAAGCACGTCATTACTTTACACAGGGCTTACATGGAATCATTCTAATATTTCAGTTTTACTGGCTCTTCAAAGAAGTGGAGTGGTGAGATTTTTGACGGTGCTTAAAAAGTGAGGTTTTCGGCGCTGGTGAGGGGTTATATGGTGTATTTAGCAGAACTGGAATAAAGAGGTGGGGGATACGGAAGATTCCCGAGAAAATCCGCCGACTAACGGCATTGTCTCGCTACGGTTTCCATATGTTAAAATCTGTGTTGACCCATTGCCCATCCCCTCGTCGGGAATCTAACCTAGATCGCTTTAGTGGGAGGGCGAGAGCTAATTGCGGTTTTGCTGACAGTACGAGTCATGTTGAAGTACTAATATACTGTATACATAACTGAATATATAACTGCTCGCGTAGCTTGCGAGTCCGACAGCTTGGCTAAGTGTTTACAGCTCCTGGTTGGAGGGTCAAGTGTCTCAGATTCGATTCCCGGCCTGGGAGGAGATATT
>PNEQ01135514.1:69103-159692 GCA_003012365.1 Medauroidea extradentata
CCCCCCCCCATCCGGGCAGGAGCTTTCAGTGGCAAGGAACGTTTTACGTACGTGGGTCCAAGCCAACCCAAGCGGTTGCCTCCTCGGCCATCCACGTACCAACATAAGAGACAATAGCGAGCTGCACATCGCTCATCCTAGAAGATAAACTGTCACTGCTAATGAATTAACATAACTTTACACTTCCATTGTCTCAGAGAAACTACTCAAGCCAACTTTCCGAAAACATATAGGTGTAATTGAAATTAATTTCGAGTTATTTCATTACAGCAGACTACTAAAATACGCATATGATGTTTTACTTCTCCCCTCCCCCCTCCAAAAAAATTAACATTTCACACTGTCTTCCATCCGTATTTCAACACAATAAAAAAGTTTCTTCAGTAGCAAAGTAATTTATTTATTTTACGCTGTTACGCTAGTGGCAAAGAAATGTTACATTACAGCTAACAAACGATTAAGGGCTCTGTTTACCACATAGCTGTGTCAAGAGAAAGGATAGGGATTTACATATTATATTAAATTACGTGTGGTTCTATGACTTTAAAATATGCGTATATGACACCACTGACGTTTTCGTTTCTCTTCGCGACCCTCATTGCTATAGAAACTTAGAGGCTTTAGTATACCCGAAAACTTTGATGTAAGTATTTCCATGTCGAAAACAGTAACTAATACATTTATTTACACTTTTTTTTATCCAAGTAGCAATATTTCCCTTTCTCAATTAAGAAAATTAACTTTTTTGTCTGAAAGTGGTATCGTGAAAGGTGAAATTTTTTTGGTGTAGCAAAATTTTTCCTTCAGAAAGCTTTATTTTAGAACATTTAATTTTCTTTTTATCAGAAAAATTAATATTTTAGATTTATAAAATATGTCAAAGAATGACAACTTAAATTAACGTAATTACTACTAGTAATGTATTTTAAAAGCAACACAAAATATTGTTACCAAAACTATAAACTTTAACACAAACGTTTTTGCTACAAAGATGCTTTGCAATAATCCGTATTTTTTTAACGAAATTATTTTTTGCCAAAATTAAATTTGTGTTGTGGCACAGAAAGTATTTTTAGAGGGCACTACAGTCAAACGTTAATTTTTTAAAAATATTATTTAAATTATAACTTATAAACATATCGCTATAGCTCAAATGAATAAAAAGTAGTTATGTAGAACGTTTGGAAAATTTTTATACTATCATATTTAAAATGAGTGAACACTGTTTCGTAAATTTGATTGCATGTTTCCTTATGTGACAATAAACTAATAATATAAAAAAGTTAGTTTTTCCTAGTGTGTACCACTGACTGAGAACAAGGCATTAAACGTACACAGATTCATCTCTGACAGTACATGCGATGAGGAAGCAGTCCCGTTGACCCTGGTGCCGACACACATATCACGTTTACGTCAATCATTCGTGAGATTCAACTGAAATATTGACTAATGGATTCTTAAGTACGGTTACTTGAACAATCATTCATTTGTGTAGTTTTAACTCCAAAAATTGGCGCTAAGCAAAAAATGTCCCAATAAGGATTGAAATAATTTAGATTAATTTTTTATCAGAACATTTTAATTGGCGTTACTTTCCGAAAGTTTAGCATGGAAATGGAAACAATTTTTGGCCGGTAAAAATTATGGTAAACGTTGATTTATTTATTCAATATGCACTCTGCAAGACCCATATACAGTTTATGTTGGATTGAACGGTATAGAGAAATTAAGAAATAGTATACACGAAAGTAACAAAATATAATAATTAAAATACAAACTAAATAACACACAAAACAGAGAACGACCAACACATACAGTATACACCTGGTGGTGCTGAAATAATTCAACACACACATAATGTAAAGATAAAGCAATTGCAAAATATAATATTGACAACAAAATACAGTTAAATAAAAATCTTACATTATTTGCATTCTCAACTTAAAATTTCGTCTAGTGATGATTTTAAATCTTAGAATAAATAGTTCGAGGTTCTCCAGCCTCTAAATTTTTAAATGATAAGTTAATTTATTAAATAAATATATACATGTACAATATACCTTCTTCTGAAAGAGTCTGTTATTATTAACACTACCATGAAAATATGCACCTTTTTGCGTTATGAAAACGATCTGCGTTGTTTGCTGTAAAAGTATCACAATTTTTGGCGATAAACATTAAAAATGCGTATATATGGATACCAAGTTTTTATACTGTTTCCAGGAACACGAGTACGACTGATGGTATTCTGAACCCTGTGTGTCTACCTGATGACGGGAATATATTCCGGTTCCCGAAACGTCGTAACACTGTCTGTCTGAAAAACTACTGTGTTTTGTTTCGTCTCATCATCGTGTCTTGTCTTTTCTGTTTCTATCTGATATTGGTTGAGTTTTTTCGTCTCTTAGTTGTGTCGTTTTTTTTTATTTTTCTGTCCGTGTCTGACGTCTGTGTTTTTGTTTCGTCTCATCGTTGTGTCGCATGTTACTAAGTTTTTTTAAATTTTTATTTTCATTTATTATCTGTTTGTTCCTTGTTTTATTTGACCCGATTCCATTCTGGAATTCCATGTTGTGTATGTATCCCGTTGACTAAAGCATACTCTGCTTATTTATGGTTTTCTATTATTTGTTTAGTTTTCTTTGACAGTCGTTCATTTCGCAATTGAGTATGTCCAAGCAACTAAATCCAGTCACGCACTCCCATTGCACAGTTCTTTCAAAGATCATAAAAAGAAATTGGAAGAAAAACTTGAAATACTGTTATTTATACCAAACAATTTCTTTGTATCTCGTAATATATCAAAATCGTTAAAGTCAATCGCTTTTGACATATCACAAAATAGCATTATTATATCAGTTTTACCGTCTTATAATTTTAAAACATGTGATGTTAAATAAAAATAGCACGATTAAAGGATACTTTTTGTGAGAAACTTTATTGAGGATAAAAGTTAGCAAATATTTTGTAATTTAAAGGAAAAAATAAAAAAAAAAGTTTATTTTAAGAAAGTTAGTCTGTACTTGCACAAAAAAATTTTCCCTTCTTGAAACATTGTCTTAATATTTCAAGAGATATAGTTTCTTAACATTTAAGATAATAACTTCCTCTACACACCTACATGCCTGCAATTTACGCAATAAATTAAATAAATTAATTGTAGCAATTTAAATTTTTGATAAATTCACTGAACATCACGTGAGTGATGACCAAATTTCCGATATTTATTTCCTGGCTTTATGTTAGTATCTAAATGTTACATAATTTTGAAATAATTTATTACCTAACAATGTAAAAGGCGTGGCAGACAACATGTAGGGCATGAAATGAAAAAAAAAATGTTGATACGCTTTTAGGAATGCTTGTAGTGGGGGAAACACTGTAAATTAAAGATGGCAATGCACCATTCTCCGTAAGAGGTCTACAGGATGTAATTTTCCGCGTTTGATACGTGGGGACAGGCGAGCGGTAAGGTTCGGCTTGTCACATTCGAAAATAACAGCTTTCCTTCTATTCGCTGCGCACCAAACTTGCTTGCAGTGCTTTCGTTTTACGCATTTTCAACGGGACTTAAAGCGGTGACCCTACAATTTTATGTGCGGCAAGTTTGAAGTTAAGTCCATCGCATGTTTCTAACGTTGTGTTTTACGAATTGGAGTGGAATTCTTGTACTTACAGAAGTAAAAAAAAGGGCAATTTTGATGGGATTGAAAATAGTGTTTCTAACAAGCATGCTGTATTTTTAATTGATAAAAACATAGTTTCAAGTGCGTGTTGTTTTCATACATAACTGATTTGCGAATAACTTTGGCGGTTTCGCGTACAAATTAATAAATGCGGTACGCTCTACATAGAAGTTCATGTGCAACGTAAGTACATACTCCTCTTAAAGGTGTATAAGTATGATAAATTAATAGTTTTATATTTATATGAAATCATGTTAGTTTTGTAGACAGTACATGTGAGTATAGTTTACTCTTATGAAACAAATCTAACACTCGTAGTTTTCTCATAACGGTGCATAAAAGTCAAATTTTGCATGTTACACTGCAATGCAAAAAGTAAAAACCACTTGACTTACTGAAACGAGATAATTTTCAACATGCCACGGGCTATGTAATTATTATTATTAAAATAACTTCCAGGTAACATTTTTTGTATTTTAAAAAAATTGCTAAATTTTCAGCTTTTTTCCTTGTACTTTCGCGTTTTTTTAAATTCAAAATATTACATGTGGGCATCTAAATGCTTTGTTGAGTAGCTCACGGAATGCTAGTTAACCGTTAATTACTTCAGTTAAGTAGGTCAATTGGATTTCACTATTTCCGTGGCAGCGTGACACGAAAATTTTGTCTTCGACGCACCATTATGAGAAAACCATGAGAACTAAAATTGCTTCGTAGAGGAAATTGTACTCGCAAGTATCGTCTATATAAAACTGGCACTATTTCATATAAATATAAAATTACGATTTTATCGCACTTGAACACCAGGAAGAGACAAAATAGAGACTTAGGACGTAGGCAGTTTGGTCTAGTAGGCGTGACTACAAGAAGGAAGACATTTACCATGGCGAAGGCGACAGCGAAGTAAATAAAGAGGTGAGAGCGACGGAAGGATGCGACGCCAGGAATGTGGACGCGGACGCGAGGCGGCGCTTACCAGCGAGCGCAGAAACCCGAGCGAGCGGGCGCGCGCATGCGCCGGACCACAAATCTCGGCCAATCTGGGCGCGGGGATCTGCTAGGCGCGCCGCCCGCGGCTACTTGCGCTGCCCATTAGCCGGCACATAAATATTGTTTCTTCCCGCGCCTTACGAAATAATTAACAGCCGACTGTAAATCTCGCGGAGCGGCCGGCGCGCCTAGCAGCTGTCTCGTGTTGCGGAAACCAAGGCTAGGGTATCTTCCCTGGCGGAGTGCTGCTCCGGCACTCTTGTAAGCCCCGTGGTTGGCCGCGTGGGGACCATCACCTTCTCTCCACCGCTGCTACGCCGTTAATTACAACCTTTCCTAACTAACCTCTCACAAATAAAAACACTTCCATTCTTCCATCTTTCATTTTACATTCATAGTCTGCGTACTACACAAAAAATTTACGAGAATATGGCCAAGTTAAAATTCTCATGTTTGAATTTGTCACCACCGATGTACCCTTATGTTCTTCACATTTTACAGGAATAATTGTCTGAATACCAGCACTTACGATGGCAACTAGGGAAATGATGCTACACATTCGGAATTGTAAAGGGATAATGATTGAATAGATGAGCTAAAATACACACACGCATATATATATATATATATATATATATATATATATATATATATATATATACACACATACATACATTTACATAATAATTACGAAAACGTAAAAAACCTGTGTGACAGGCATCTTCCCATCGGCAGGCCCGCAATGTAATTTCATTGGAGCAAGTAAATTGATCTAGAGAATAAAGCCCACAAATAAGTCTTACAAATGAACAAAATAAACTGATTCACACATATTATCTGTTAAACAATTGGAACAAATATGAGGAGCAAATTTGCAGAACCGCACATAAACAAGTAATCCGACCAATTTTACAGCGTGGACCAGAAATCATGTGCCAAACTCCGGGACGGGATTGTTTATGTAAAATAATGTGAGGTTACACTGGTCAACACTATTGTGTGGTAAATATTAAGGGAGCTGCGCGACGTTGAATACAATCTTTTTAAATACTTTTTTCGAAAAATACAAGAAAGTATAAGAGATGGAGCCACCAAAATTAGCATAGAGCTCTAAGAATCTTAGCAAATGAATTTGTGAAAATGTGGTTGATACAACGTTCCCCTTCACTGCTTATCTAGGGGTTTATCAACCTATTTGTGTAGGTAACTTTAAAAAATGTAAGCGACAATAATATATTATATACATATCATCATTATCGCACAAAATTAAGGGGAACGTACCTCTTGTGCTAATTCACTCCGACAAGCCGTTTTCGAGAAAATGCGAATCAAAATACGAAAGAACGGTGCAACTCCACACATGTAGGCAATACAATGGTTTTCTGAGCCATGATAATTGCAACATTGAATGGTATATTGAGTACAGTAGCGTGAGGAACACCCACATTTGGATGCACCACCATTTCTACAACATGCACCCTATGAGCAACAAAGTGCGCTACAGTGTCAACATGTGGGCTGGCATTGTCTACAGTCATTTGTTGGGACTTTATTTGATACCTGATCGCCTCAATGGAGTCCATTACTTACCGTTCCTGCAGGATGTATTGCCGGAATTGCTGGAGGAAGTAACATTGGCAATTCGTCGCACCTTGTGGTTTCAACAGGATGGGGCACCGCCACATTTGTCTGTTGCATATGCCACAATCTTAACACCTCGTTTGCACGTTGCTGGATAGGCAGAGGAGGCCCATCCATCGGCCGGCTCAATCTCCAGACCTGATTCCAGTGGATTTTTTGGGGGTAACGCATGTGACTAGCCAAGAAGATCTCGTGGCACGTGAGATAGCCGCATTTGATTGTGTAAATATTTATTCACAAGTCCTGGCCAACCTGATCCGCCCTTAGTATCTGTGTGTTGAAGTAGGGGGACGGCAGTTCGAACCCTTATTGTAAATACGTATTGATGTTTATAAATACGTATGTAATACCTGCAAATGCATTACTCCTTATTCTGTACACGTGATCTCTCTTATCGAACCATAGGTGCCGGTAGTTACCGCTAACCAGCGTGTTTGCATTCCGCCACTGCTCCATTTCTACCTCATTTCATCAGCTCTCAAGAAATTACTGTTAAGAGGCTTACGTAGCGCATGTAATTTCCCACGTGTGAGGCGCGAAAACCGGTGGGTGCTTAGGCCGACTTTGCTACGCGTGACATACTAAATGACACGTAGTATTTTTATAGTATTAATATTTCTGTACCACTTTGAGTAGTGACGCTACACTTATGTGTAGGCAGTATCAAATACCACATTATTTCGGCCTACGTAGGCTATTTGCGTGTCTTTGTTCTTAAAAAAACGAGTGGTACTTTTCTTGCTGACGTTAGAACAAAGAATGCGGTTTTTGCTTATTTGTGGTGACCCAAAATCATGATTCTAATAAGAATGTTGTATGTTTAAGCGTTATTCTTTCAAATGTGGGTTATTTTTGTAGCTACACGAGTTGAGAATATCTTTAGCAGTTTTGAGTAAAAATAAAACGAAACCCTTGGCATCCTGCAGCATCGTTCAATCAACACATGTTAGTTGTCCACACGTCACCAAAATCTCACTACTGTACTCCATTTAACCTTTCAGAACTGCAATTTGCATGTATAAAGCCATTGTAATGCCTACCTCTGCGGGGTTACACTGCACCTTCGTATTTTTATTCGCATTTTCTTGAAAACGGTTTACCGGAGTGAGTTAGCGTAAGAGGTTCTTTCTCCTGAATTTTGCGCGATAAGATATGATATGCATTTAATATTTTAATACCGCTTAGTATTTAAAAGTTAATTACACGAGTAGGTTGAGTAACCCCTAGATAAACAGTGAAGGGGAACGTTGCGTCAACCACATTTTCTCAGATTAATTTGCTCCGATTCTTATAGCTTTACGCTAATTTTAGTGGCTCCATCTCTTAACCTTTATAGCATTTTTCAAAAATTTTATTTAAAAATTTTGTTTTCAACGTTGTGTAGCTCCCTTAATAATCACCAGACAATATTGTTGATCAGTGTAACTCCACTTTGTTTTACATAGGGTATAGAATCCCGTCCCGGAGTTTGGCACATTAATTCTGGTCCACGTTGTATGTATATATACAGAATGGGACTGAATTCGACCGACAAACTTCGGGAGGTGATTCCTTATGAAAAAATAAGTAGAAAATAAACGGCACACTTTGTATCTAAAAGGGCAGTATGAGCCCTTAAACATGGAAATTATTAAGTGTATTTTAAGGAAAATAATGGAAATTAAGAAGTATTTAATGATAAGTTGAATATTGTTTCTTACCACTGGAACCTTGAAATACATAGTAGAAGCACATTAATACCTTGCACCCTAATACAAAATACTAGGGCGGCTACTCTTTCATTATACTCCACTTTTATACCATCAGGAATTAAGGAACTTTTAATGTTGTTTTCTTGTAGAGAAGCACGTGAAAAGTGAAAAAGGTCCTCTTGTAGTAAATGCGTAGGATCAACCGTTTTCGTGTAAAATACGTAACAGTTGTGGGCTACAGTAAGAAAGTTCCTAGTATGTAGGCAATACTGCATATACGTGTGTATGGCAGGCTGCTGTACCCACAGCTATGACTGAGGGATGGGAGGGAAATGGGTCTTAACATATCATTGGCAGCTAAGAACATTAGAGACTGAAATACAAAAAACTGAACAAAGTCTCAGAGAACTGCGAAAGGAACCGACCATGTTCTGCGTCAAGGGATCCATTCCAGCATTCGCCTGAAGTGATTTGAGAAACCATGGAAACAGAAACAAGGATGGGCGGGGTCGGGAATCGAACTCTTAGACTCCCTAAAGCGTGTGCAACGTGATACAAATGCACAACCTCGCTCGGTGACAATACTGGAGGAATATGCACACCTGGTATACGTTACATTAAATGAGGTTTGCTGTTACAATAGCAATTATTTGCCTTCGTGTGCTTAGTCGGTGTGTGATTACAGACGTACTATTGGTATTTCTTACGCTCCTGTGCATGTATCGCTGTAGTCGATCAACAAGGATTGCATACGAAAACAGTGGGTCGTGGGCAGTTGCGAGAAGAATCCAGTTCTGGTACCTACGTCATACTGATTACTAAACATGTACGTGTAACACGGGAATGCATTTTGACAGTTGGTATACAAATCCGCATACATTACATCACGAACAAGTGAAGTGGGACAACATAAGTGAGGACACGAATTGGAAATCTTGTGAGGTTATCCAGAACCCTTATTTACATGGCTTCCCGTAATCACTCAATCCAAGCACTGAAAGCTTAACTAATAGATACCATAGTCGAATACTACCGCAGTTCCTTTCAATTTGCCGACCTGTATGTACGGTGCATTTACTCACGTTGCTATCGGCGAGACATTAAACACAAAATAAATATAAGTACTGTATCATTTGCGTGTAAATATGAGGTATTTTGGACACACCAGTTGCACTTTTAATGTAAAAGTTTCAATTTGCAACATTGCGCATAAACGTCTACGTACGAAGGTATTGCATGTACTCGTTTGCAAGGAGAAAACATGTTGGCTACTAGTACCACGCAACGGCACTCAGCACGGAGGCTAGTTCTATTCGACGACTTGAACAACCAATATCACTGCACGAAAATCAAGTAGCGAAGTAAGTCTATTACACCCCCGACACAAACTGTAGATGTTGAGCGCTCCTTACCACATTACGTACTTTCCTGTTGGTGTATGCAGATGCATGTTGTGACTACGAAATGGAACGCTACGTGGCCTGAACTTAGACGTATGGTTCTCGTTTAAAAGGCGGCATAGGGCAATCAATGCACGAGAAGCGCAACGTATGTAAAATGAATGATTTTCAAACAGACTGCAGCAACACCACACCACATTTGCATCTGTGGAGCGACAATTTCAAGTGACACTACCTAATGCAGGGCACAGACTGACAGCGAGAACAACCAGGTTTGACGAGGACGTATTGCGGCATTTTGAAAAAAACCCGCGCGCAAGAGTATTCAGCAGCAGTCACCACACCATTGGTCGTGTGCTTCATGTATAGTTTTTGCATCCCTTCCATGTACAGCGAGTGCACGCCTTTCATCCTGCAGATTATCCTAAACGTGCAGAATTTGCAACATGGTTTCTGTAACAACACAGAACACGACATGACTACATGACTTTGCAAAGTATGTTCTCTTCACTGATGAGGTTTCCTTCCAACGTGATGGTCTACATAATTGTTGCAATATTCATGTGTGGGCAGATGTTAGTACTCACATTCCGTTTGTTCACGGTTTTCAACACAGATTCAGTGTTAATGTGTGAGCAGCCATAATGGGTGATATGTTGGTTGGCCGTTATCTTGTACCACGCCGGCTCACCGGCAATATGTACACAGCATTTCTGCGGGAACTTCTACCAACATTACAAACAAGAGCGGTTTTGGTTCCTGCGTGACGGTGCCACAGCCCACAGCTCACGAAGTGCGCGCGATCACCTAAATAACATTTTCCGTGGACGATGAATAGGCCACCGTGGTCCTGTTCCCTGGCCACCACCATCTCTTGATTTTGATCCATTGGACTACTTCTTCAGGGGTTATATGTGCAGCCTGGTGTTTGATACCGCGGTGGAACCAGAAGAGAATCTCGTCGGTCACATTGTCGCAGCGGCAGCGAATATTCGGGACAACTTCGGGGTTTTTCAACGTGTCCGACAATTGTAGCTACGGCGATGTGGACTATGCATAGAGAATAGGTGACGCACCGTCAAGCTTTCTCTTTAATTTGTTTTGCGGTAGGTTTTACAAAGAAATCGGCGTGGTATCATACATTTCAGCTCGTATGTCTATTTCAACTCAAAATAATTTAATATTATGTAATAGTATTCAATACTGTAGAAGTATTACAGTCTACCACTTGTTAAAATGTTGAACATCTCTTATAGTATACAGCAGCGAATTCAGTGAACTTATACGTAATACGTAAACACATAGATTGTTTTCATATAGTGGTTTCTTGTTATATTGTAACCTTGTTTGTAATACAGTTATTCAACAATATTTCTCCATTATTGTCACCGAGCGAGATAGTGCTAGTGTATAATTTTGCACACGTATTAGCAAGTCTATGTGTCCGATTACCGACCCCACTTATCCTTATTTATATTTCCCATAGTTCCCCGAAATCACTCCAGGCGAATGCTAGAATGGGTCCCTTGACTTAGAACATGGTAAAATCCTTTCGCGGTTCTCTGACATTGTTCAGTTTTTTGTGTTACCGTCTATAATGTTCTTAGCTGTCAATTATATGTTAAGACCCATTTCCCTCCCATCCCTCATATTCGTAGCTGTGGGTACAGCAGCCTGCCATTCACACGTATATGAAGTCTTGCCTACATACTAGGAACTTTCTTACTGTAGCCCACAACTGTTATGTATTTTACACGAAAACGGTTGATCCTACGCATTTACTACAAGAAGACCTTTTTCACTTTTCACGTGCTTCTCTACAAGAAAACAACATTAAAAGTTCCTTAATTCCTGATGGTATAAAAGTGGAGTATAATGAAAGAGTAGCCGCCCTAGTATATTGTATTAGGGTGCAAGGTATTGATGTGCTTCTACGGTCTATTTCAAGGTTTCAGTGGTAAGAAACAATACTCAACTTGTTATCATTAAATACCTCTTAATTTCCATTATTTTCTAAAAATACACTTAATGATTTCCATGTTTAAGGGCTCATATTGCCCTTAATATTATTTTTAGGTACAAAGTGTCCCGTATATTTTCTACTTCGTTTTTCATAAGGAATCACCTCCCGAAGTTTGTCGGTCGAATTCAGCCCCATCCTGTATATATAGATATATACACCACACATACATATGATACTAACGAAAATGAAATATTTCAGGTTTAATTTATATTTGTTCGTCATTTTAATTGTCAAATCATAACAACTGATATGGCACATATCCAAACATTTTTATCGGTCGTAATTAAAGAAAAACATGGCCACATCATGATCTTAAAATTGTTGACATGTTTGGCTTTAGAAGATAGTGAACTAGTCGACATGTTTGTCTTTAAAGATAGTGAACTTCTCGGAGACGGCATTTTATAATTATATAACTTTCTATAGACGGAAGCCGTTGTGCCCTTGTTAACAATAATTTCGCCTGATTTTTAAAAAATTCATGAAATGATTTTGATTAAATCTGACTACATATTTGATTGTAAGTAACCAACGTTAGAAAGGAAATATGTCCAACTCTTTTCGAATTTTTATTGACAGGCCTTGCTTTGAAAGTTTGTTACTCATAACTGTAACGAACTAAACAAGAGAACGACATTTATTCGTAAAAATACGCAAACAAAATGTAAAAAAATTATTAACTATCGAAAACTCAGATTAACTTTAAATTCACAGTCTGTAAATAAATCATATGTCACAACGATTCTGAATTAGTACAGCATAATTACATTGTTATATTGACTATATTTCAAATAATAGAAAATAAAACTATCTAACCAAAGACCTGGATCATTGACAACGACAAAAATTTATAGTAAAACAGGCAATAAAACCACGAACTACGAATTTAACATAAATAAGCTAAATAAAACTTAATATGACAGCTTGAATTGTTGTCATAACCTTGACAGTCGACATGATATTGTTCATATTTACTTTTACGTTACTCACTAATGAAGCCCAGCATTGGTGCCATAATCTTCTTGAAAATATAATGTTTTGTTATGCAAATGTCCTCCCTCCCATTCGCATTCACCTAATATCCCCTAAGTATTTATGAAAAAAAAAAAATCCGTTCTGAGCACAACAGTTTCTTTACCGTTATCCGTCGATATTATTTGATGCACTGTGAAATATCACGTGCATTATCCCTATCAGGCGTTACTGATAATGTTAATTGAGCCTGTCAATAACTAATAATACACGTATTGCAAATACTGAGGAGACATTTTGGCCAAACTGATTGTAACTATCTTAGCGGCTGTAAATTATAACACTATTAATTTAGTTATGTGGAAAATTACAACATTTGATAATTATTAAAGCAATTACGAGTTATTATAACAAAGTTTTGTTTAATACGGTTAGTTTCATGGCTAAAATGTGTTAATATTGTGTTTTAAGGGGAAAAATTACGCGTAAAACAATACCGCCATAAAGCAGTGATGAATATGAATTTCGTGTTATTAGGTTTCAACCCTGTCATCTACAAAGCGCTGTATACAATGTTAAAACATAGTTCACATGAGCACGAACAGGTTTTTAGCTGTTCCTTAGGTAACGCAGCTCCCATCTCAGGCAAAGACAACTCACTCGTCAAAACTGAGCGAAATCAGCCTCATTAAGAGATACATGCTTGTCGCTCAATGCCAACAATACAAACGTCTGTGGAGGACACAACACCCACCTACAACTTAAACTACACTGTGACATACTGTGGGGCCGTATTCGCATCATATTAGTTTTTTTAAACAACAATTTAATATTATTGTCTGATTTTAAGAAAAGTCAAAGAAATATTTGCAAGTTTACAGAGATCTATTAATATTTTGGCAAAAAATCAAGTTTAATTTAAGATGTTAACCCCTACTCTATAGTACGCATAACGGCTGGAACCTTATAGTGTGGCTTAATAAACGTCTTTATAGGTTCGATTTACGGTGTTAAATTCCCGCAAAATTAAAAAGAGAGTAATATAAACTTATATTGCTGAAAACTTGTTTCGTCTAACAATGTGTCACGTGAATAAAACTAAAACTAGGTGCAAATGTTTAATTCGGAAGGTGCATTGAAGATTAGAAGTAACAAATATTTTCTTTTCTTGCAAACTTTACTCTACGAAGTACTCAAAAGGGAAAAAATTCTTTTTGTGGTTTTTATTGGTTTTTGATATGTTTCATCCCTTTATCTATTTTGTTTATTTAATAGCCTATGTAGTTTTATTACACTAAGTTTGCTAGATTCACAACCATTTCTAGAAGAACCGTAACTAGCTTACCAGTAGACATACACTACGCCAAGTATTTATTTTCTGAACGGATGTGTAGTTAACCGGTATTCCGTTCCCGGGTAAGTTAATTGAAAGGTCTAGTGTGAAGAGGTGATAAACTGATGTCGTAAAACGGAATTCAACGCTATACAGCGGTTACTTGTTAACCTAGGGTTTAAATGGAGACAGTAAAACACACCGTAACGCAAATGCGATCATTAGGGAGCGTACTCCTTCACTTGACAAGGAATAATCACGAACCTACGCGTTTGTACAACTTTATTGTTTTATGTGTGCAGTAGACCTTCCTATCGGGCTATAAAGCTATTTAAAGGATCATAGGATGTCACGGAGAATCCAATATATTGTACCACGCAAAATAATGAACAAAGATCGAACCCTATTTGCCTGTTCAAGCATCATGTAGTGGAATATTTGCTTCTGATGTCATAATTCCCATTAAAAATAGTTCTTATGTTGTAAGTCCAGACAGAGACACATAGAGGAAAGTTGCCTATTATAGAGAGAGTTTTGTTTGACAGGCTGTAACATATTACCCAAAACCTGTAAATACGTAACATTAAATACTTATACATATCTAACAGTTACACGCTCTTCAAATTTGTTCTCACACTGTGGGCTTATTCTTAAATATATTCGAATTCACAAACTTTCTTTCCATTTCGGGAGTAGGCCTAAAGTATTCCTAATTTGGGTAGACAGTTGGTAACTATAATTTGATATTTCAGTACGACAGATATTATAATATGGCATTAAGGTTTGCAAAATGAAACAATAAAAACTGAAGAAGTATTTTGGACATACGGTATATGTATATACGGCGTATGTATTTCCTAAGAACATCTTTAGTTTGTAACTTGCCCTCCCAAACAGTTCTACTTGGTAAAGTCTTCACACGTCCTAATTTGTTTCTTAGCAGCTATCCAATTTGTATAAATTGCGTGCTTTGACGAAGAGAAACATACTGTATCTTACGGATGGTGTGGGGAGGGTGGTGAGACCTACAGTGGATACATGGTCTTCTCTTGCTAAACTAATGACTTCAGTGCTACGTGCCTGTGTAGTATGACCATCGATACTTAATAGTACTGCTTTATCTTAGATTGGTTTTACGGATCAAATGACGTGATGGAACTACCTGGTAAATATATACGACTGAATACAGCCAGAGAGGTGGCAGGCAACAGTAGTCAAGGTAGGGTACGATTAAGTATTTCTAGCTTAATTTTTTTCGAAAATATGCAGAACATATTGGCCTGGGGCATTGAGTCAAGTCACTAGAGCCTACAATAATCAGGCAACCTCTTCTGGAAGATCGCACGTTGATAATATTTGATAAAATTTACACATACACGAACTGTAACATAGGGAGTCCCGTACTGAGGACTTGGTTTCTCCCTTTGTTAAGGGACCCGCCTACCTGCCATTGAACTTGTGATGTAGAGGTTCAGGAGAATCGTTTTTTCACATAAAATATTAGTCGTGAGATTGTGTGTTTGACATATAAAAGATACTAAGGTACCTCACACTAAGGGTAAATGGTTTCAATTCTATCAGTTTCTTAAGTAATAAGAAAATAGGGCCTTAACATTCAAAATTAGTGCCTTTTCCAGCTTGTGTAATGCTGTTATATTTTGTTATTTTTACTTAAAAACATTTAACCTTAGTAGATCTATCAATTAGCTTTCGATCCCGTGACTGTTTGTACCCTGTAACAACTGAAAATTTTGAGGAAATCTTGTTCTTGTAATATGTGTCCTGCGCAAATATGCAGCCAGTGTTGTGGAAAATTGAAAAGATTCGCGAGACCGAGTCGAAAGGACAACAGTGAGAGAGCGAGAGACAACCTCCTCCACAGGGGTTGACCCAATCCCGTTTTTGTGGGGGAAAACTCCACGTCCATGAGGTCGAACGGCCGCTAAGGCGCTATGTAGGCGGGCCCCTTAAGTTCTAACTTTTAAAATAACTTATTTTTCTATAGGCTATTTGCCCTATATTTATATAGCACACCTTCTCACTGTTTTCTTTAAAATTTAATATGGACCTATTTACTTATATTCATTTAAAAGTTTGCCTATGTTTAAGTGTGTTAAAAAAACTTAGTAGTAAACTACTTTCCAATATCGGCTGTTTCGTGAGTCACACAGAAAAGAACTCTCAGTAAGTTCTAGTAGTGCCACTTGTTATCGGTACATTGCAGCATATCCTTAACCGAGAACTTCTCCTCCCCATGTTAACGACTTCCTATATTCATCGGAAATTTCATATTTTAATCTGTAGGATACATAAAACAGGGTCCTATATATTATTGTCCAGTGTAACTATATATATATATATATATATATATATATATATATATATATATATATATATATATAAATAATCAAATAGACAAATAAATATTTATATTCTTGACAAAGCGCTCTTCTAAAATGTTAGCAGTATGTATCACTTGGTATAGTTTACATATCAATAGCGAGGCCTTTATATGCGGAAACTGTATTAAATAACCATTCCAGGACTCGCCTTTAATGGTGTCGGAACACCACAAAAAGCAAACCAGAATGACTGCCAGTAATCGAAACCGCATCCTTCCGAACACGACAGCAGCGTTTTATCACCTCGCGATCTAACGCGGCAAAGAAAAAAATTACAGCATGTTCATCATAATTTTTCTCCTGTGAATATATCAGAACGTCCAAGTAGAATGCGCGGGAGGAGCTGGTCACGAAGACAAGCAGAGAGAGAGAGAGAGAGAGAGAGAGAGAAAGAGAATGGGAGAGGAACGCGTGGCTACGTCTTGCGAAGTAAGTGCGGCAAGGGGCGAGGGTCGTGTCGGCTTGCGAGCCCAACTTAAAGAGGCTGCCCCGGCCTGGCTGGCAGTCGGCCGCGTCCTATTTATAACCGTCCACTATAATTATAATTTTTAAAATGTTAAGTCGCCTTTCATTTTTCCCGTGCGAGATTGTATGGAAATAAAAGCCGGTGCCTGGACGGGACGGGTCGGCTCGCCTGGCTGGAGGAAGATTGTGAGTGGTGCGGGTGAGGAGAGACGGGGGGATGTCTGTCGGTAATTAACAAGGCTTGGCAGGTCGCACAGACATGCGGCGCGTGAGCAGACTGCTTCATGCCCTCGCTATTGGCGAACACCAGGGCGAGTAGTCCCTCTACCCTCGTGTCCACATACATATAGCCAATACTTCTCCTTCACTTGTGTAACGCTTACCTTCCTAGACCTGTGCAACATTGATAACTAGAGACCAGCAATAATTTCATATTATTATCTGTCAACAGACGGGACTAGAGCTCATCTGACTTCTGCTGTTAGGCGGCAGTTTGTGTGGCAAGTCTGGAAGAATATTTACACCTATGGAATAGTGCCTACTATCCCGTAATGCGAGCACACTAATATACGAATGTCTGGAGCCAATAACGTCTCGAGAAGTGTGTTAGGGTGAGCACAGGCCAGTAAATTCTAGCCTTTCACCAAATTATAACGCGGAATTTGCAGTTCTCAACTGACATCGTACTGCGAGAGGATAGCGAAGTGAACGATGAAACTTTGATCAGCACTTAAGGGGTATGGAAAGTTAAGGTATCGAGCGAACGACTGGAATATTCAATTGTCGGTAAAATATGAACTACTCATCTAATTACAATGAAATAATTTTGTCGGGTAAACATTTTACTAGCAAACATCTGTTTATGTAACACTGGATGGTAATATGCTTTGCTTTCAAGTATAAAATTAAAAACGGTGTTTAGAAAAATAAGGAACTGAAACCATAAAATCTATAAAAATGGAAAACAGTAATTTGTATAATTTTTAGTTAGATAATGCCCAGAACTCTATAGTAACCGAAATTCTAAAATATTTACGTTATGAGTTCAAAATAATTTTAACATCCGCAAACCACTCGCACATAGGTTTTCGGAGAGTAACATTATTTTAAAATCAAAAGGTGAGTATTTTTTAAATTCAGTTACTACAGGGTTCTGGATATCATCGTACTAAAAATGATAAAAACTACAGTTTTACATTTTTTGGATTTTGTGATTTCAATCCTTTATTTTTCTAAACACCGTTTTTAATTTTTTTTACTCGAAAGCAAAGCGTATTACCGCCCAGTGCTATACAAATGAACGTCCGCTAATATAATATCTACTCGGCAAAATAATCCCATCGAATCGTGATGAGTAGTTTAGATTTTATCGACGACTGAGTATTCCAGGCGCTCGCTCGATACCTTAACTTTCCATACCCCTTAACACTCAGCACTTACGGGCGCGGTCTACCGCAATTTTCATCACAATTTTTTTTTTATTTTTTATTTGTACCAGATATTTTTTTCTTGTTTTAGACACAAAATGTGACTAAATTTGGCTCTGATGAAATTTTTTTCTATCTCATAGTTTTCGCGTAATGACTTGTTAAAGTCATATTTTGCACGTTTCCGTTTTAACGACTACGCTAAAACCAACTGATATACCAAACTCAAAAAAAACGCAGTGGATGAAGACATTGCAGACTACAATGACATTCTCATAAAATTAAAGAATAAAAATTATTTGAATTTAAAAAAAAAATTTTGAAACTGAAAATGAAAATTTAAAAACTTCAACATTTTTTTTAAATACAAATATTTTTTTTTCTTTAATTTTATGAGCATGTCATTGTATCCTGCAATGTCTTTATCCACTGTGATTTTTTTGAGTTTGGTATATCAGTTGGTTTTAATGTAGTCGTTAAAACGGAAACATGCAAAATATGACTAACAAGCCATTACGCAAAAACTATGAAAGATAAAAAAATTTCATAAGAGCCAAATTTAGTCACATTTTGTGTCTAAAATAAGAGAAAAAATACCTGGTACAAATAAAAAATAAAATAATGATGATGAAAATTGCGGTAGACCGCGCCCCATTCAGATCTTAAGCGTTTGTGAGGGGCTACGTCATGTGAGTATGTAGCAGCGCCGGAATAAAGGGGCGGGAAAACGTGAGATAACCGAGAAAACCCACCTACCAGCGGCATCGTACGGGATGATTCCCAAACACGAAAATCCGGGGATTGACCCCGCCGAGAACCGGACCCGGATCGCCTTGTTTAACACATCTACCACCGCGGCCACAGGTTGGCGAACCATACGTTGTCAGCTTCATCACGTGCATCAATGAATGCAATGACGCCACTGGCAATTGACTAGATTCTATGATAATCTATCTTTAGCGCAACAGTGCGACAAAAGGATTTAGTAATCAGGCCTCTGGTTGAGTCGACTTAAGATGCACGCTGGAAGACACAGAACGCATCCACGGATCGATTATGTTTACATATCGTTCTTGCGGTAACGTACTAAATTGGAAGAAAATTCCTCCCGATACGAAATGTTAGGAGAGAACATATGGCATAGCTAAATGCCCTACCACAAGCCATTTACTAAAGGACTAATATTATTTTAACGATAAACGGGCATCCTGGTCGGCCATCTTGAGAGATGCTTGAAATAACTCTGAACTGCGTGTATGTCACCATCTAAGACCTTCAGGCTTTCTGCACAGCTATGTCACTATGTTTCAAACACACATACGCACACAACGGTACTCAACTTTAAGGTTACATTGTGCTGTACACGCGCCATTAAAATACTTTCGAAATTTTCAAATGTTGTCTGCTTACTAATAGCATTTAAGAATGTTTCCATGTTTAAATGGTTGTCTCCATGTATTCTCTTTTTCACTATCGTTAAGTAGGAAAATTACGTAACTTAATATACAAACGTTCCTTATCAATACGCAGCACAATCTTATATGATGTGTTTCTGAGCTGTACATTTACAGGGGCACCGCCGAAAAACGAGAACGACTGCGCGTCAGTTTCGTGTCTTCAACGTAGAAGAAATGAGCTATACAATGCCAGTGTCTTAATCACAGTTCCAGATATCAGAAGTGTTAAAGAATATGTAGCTAGACAGCGCCCTTAGCTGTAAATAAATAAATAAAATCTTGCTATTTTTGTTACATGTGATTTATTTTTCGACAGCTGAACCTAACCGGATGTTTAACAATTATATTTATTTTTTATATACGTGTATCTACTAATGTAAGTTTAATTAATAATTGTGATACAGAAGTACAGACATTAATAAACGTCAGAATAATTTTTGAACTACAGATTTCTCATAGCAGTGCACGCGTATCTTGCCACTATGTATCGAGACCCAGCGAGGTGTCCCAACAGTAGTAATGCGTTGGACTCGCATTCTGGTGGACCCTGGGTTATTCCTGGACTCGGCCATTCTGATTTTGATTTTCTATAGCTTCCCGAAATCTCTCTAGGCGAATGCTGAGATGGTTCTGTAACGCAGACCATGGCTGATTCATCTCTCAATTCTTGTAGTCGTGTGAAGTTGTGTGTATCGTCGATGTAGACGAGACCTAAAGACCACAAGAACACGTGGTTCAGAGTCCATTATAATTATAAGTTCTCCATCACGTTCTCTTTTTGTGCAATGAAAATCACGTTAAACCCGTTACAAAGGCACATAATCGTTTAATGATAGTCCCAGACCAAGAATATTTTCCGGAACAAACAACGACAGTGTGATGCCACTTACGAACATGTGTTTACATTACTTTTTTTCTGCCTGAAGTCGTTTGTACATTGACTTAAATGCCAAGGAAAGGGACAACCCGTTCTGCATTTTTAAAGCAACCCAGACAAAACTTCCCTAATAATTACCTTCTATTACAATTACGAGATAACGGTGATATTCGTGTATGTTATCAAATTACTGTACTGCATGATGCTGAGATGTTCTCCCTTCCTTGGGGGTACACTCAAGTGCCTCACTCTCTGTATTGACACCTCCCCCAAAATTTTACAGAAATATGACTATCGGGACGAACAACCTGAAAAGGGCCATCTGAACGGAGCATTGATTAACGATTTAAATATATTACGGCAATACTGTAAATGCATTTAATATTTCAAATACTATAACAAATCAACAGTTTACTATTGTACACGTCTGTAGAAAATTATAAACTACAATCTAAATATTCAGTTCAAAGTACTGGTACTGGATTTTGAATCAAAGTTCCACCGTTCATTCTTATGGCAAACCTCTTATTTTAAAATTTTCAGTTGTGCAAAAAGTTACCAGCTGGTGCAGACTAGCCGCACACTATTTTCGCGAAGCAATGACGTGAGGCAAAGTTCACTTCTAGTAGACGTAAAAAGTAACAGTCGTTTCTCTTCCTACCTTGTATGCTGGTTTTGATCACGTACTGTGGTAGAGGCCAACCTTTCGGAAGTCTGCTGTTTGACCTGAGGAAGTCTTTCCTTCATGTCGCTCGTTGACCGTTGTTAAGTGGACGCCTTGCGTGGTAGTCTCGTAGTCCCTCGAAGTTACGCGACGTTCATGCAAAAATACCATATAATTTGCATGTAAATTCCGGTTACTGCAATTTCACCGGCATACCGACGCACTCGTTCATTATTGGGGTAACATCTAAAAACTATATCGCCTTCACAACCATAATTCTGTGAGACGTATTAACCACTCCCCCATTCTCTCTCGAGGCAGTACGTCGCGCACCACGGACTTTGCGAAACACGAGCATACGTCCCGGTCGGCTTCTGTTTCAATTTTTTTTTTTTTTTTTTTTACGTGAAAAGTGGCCTTTAGCTTTCGCCCACGGCCAATAACTCCAATCAATACACGAAACGAGTCAATAATTAGAACCAATATCCATTAACAGAAAACACTATTAAACTCTAGAAACTTCCAGGACAGCACAAACACGTAATGTGCCGAATTCCCGACACAGGATCCAAAAAACAGAACCGTCCACGACGGCGGCTACTCATGGCCGAACTATTTTCTGTTTCAAGACTCCGTTTCTTTCCGTATGTTCCTGCCTTCGAAATCAGCTGTTGCCTCGCTATGACGTCACACAACGCTCGCAGCGCACCTCTTTTCTTTTGTCAAGTCTAATTCACTTGAGATTTGCCAAATATACAATTTAGAGGTTTGCCGGAATAATTATACGCTACATAATTATAAATAACACTATTATATAATACTACACATTAAAATTACTTCCGTAAAACTAGCATATATAAATATTTAAAACATGCTACGTAACCTAGTAACATTAGTAATAGCAACTTACGGCAAACTTTACTAAAAATAACCGAGACAAACGGGAAACAAGAAGTAAAAACCTTACAAAAATTACTGTTTGTCTCAATGCGACAAACGCATCGGTAATTCATTACAGGTCATCTTGAAACAGAGAATAGGACTGCATTTAATTCAACAAAGCCATTATGTGTGCATCAAAACTAATTGGAGTCATTTGAAAACCATAGTTAAACCGTCCTACTCACAGGAGGTAATGATTAGGAGGCCGACCAGACCTATATTAATGCTGCACACATATAGAACGGTAAAAATCAAATTATACTGGAACAAGGATAAATACGTTATTTAATGCTTGGTGACTCAACGAAACAGAGATTTTATTCACAATGAGAACAGTAACATAAAAACAAATCGTTAAACAATAACACAAGGAACACACAAAAGTCACAATCAGATTATTTGGTTTAAATACATGTCAGTAAATTGTTAAAAAAACTGTACGTATACGACAGGTAAACAATTCTTTGGTTCATTATCATATACATGAAACGACCTGCGAGAAATAAATCATGCAGTTGTTATCATTCTACAGTTTTATCGAGACGTGTTGTACAACCTTTATGAACCTAGGAAATTAATATGTTATATTTTTTTAAAATTAGTTTTCGTGAATAATTTCAAAGTTATGTGTCGCAGCTGTTTGCAGCTCCGGTCTATTGTTCCGAAGGTTCTTGGCTAACTTCCGTTAAAGGCTGTGTAAACGTGCAGTTTTGACACACAAGAACTGCACGGCACATGAAATTAGTACAACTTGGAGGACGTTCTAAAGTGGAAAAATTGGATTATGCAGTCCACTCTCCACTAAAGTTCCTCGACAGCGTCATCCGACATATACCATCTCACTAACTTCAAGGTTGGGGCACCAAATAATTTTACATTTCTACAAAACATTATCCTTCCAAAACTGCCTCATGACACTTAACTTCAAGTGAAGGGTGAAGGTTTTGAAAAACAAATATGTTATTGAGGGCACCATCACCAAAGGTTGTGCTCGGGGGAAATTAGTCTTCATATCACGTAAACTACGGGACAATTCTGAGGAATCTAACCTTTACGTTAGAATTTCTGTTCAGAAATATTGTGGTTTCAGGGGAAGTGGAATTTTCTAACACCATGTTTAAGTGATAATTTTGACGCTCTTTAGCTTCAAGTGCAGCCTTTATAAAACCTAAGAACGTATTTTACGTTTTTGAAATGTTATTAGTTAATAGGTGAAAATGGAAAGATATGTTCAAGAATTCTCATCAATTGCTCGTTAAACAAATTGTATATATTTTTTTCACAAATTTAGGGAGTTACTTGTTTACAAACGTAAAAGTATGATGACTTGCATGATCTGATAGCAGTCGGACAGATGACAGAGTTTCTTCTTGAACAATTACTGTTTTAGTTCTGATGGTCGACCATCGAGAAGGCTGTGTTTTAGATACGGTGATACGGTCTCCGTAATGAACATTTTGATAATACCTTGCGAGGAGCTAGAAAAGACACTGAAACACAATTAGTATTAAGTTAGGTAACACGTGTTAAAGTTGTTGAGTCATGTGATGTTTCGTAATACGTACCACCCACATGAACAGATAATTTCTAATACCTGCATGCCATGAAATGCAGAACAGATAAAATGTTAATTTCTTGCAAACTTTGTTATCAGACAATTTAATTTCAATCCAATCTCCCTCCCCATTGGAAAGATAGCGTAAATGTACCATCCGTTGAAGAATTCCACTTATCTTGCCATGTCTTAAATAGTCCCTTCTAGGCCTCCTATATTTGAGGATCACACATTTTTTGGCTTCTTTCATCTTCATTTAATTTACTGCATGTTGAAATCTTGATATCTGCGGGAGGGGGGGGGGACTAAATAAATTTAATGAAACGTAATTTACAACAATTTCTTTCGGTCAATGTAAGTTGCGATTGTATGGGCCATAATCTACGTACGCTTTATACAGCTCGTGGTTTTGAACAACAGCACTATGCCATCGCTACCTAGCATACTACATTAGAAACAAATATGGCGAACGGTTAATCGAAAGATTGGGGCGTCCCTGCCGGGTAACTCCCAGAATAACTTCTGGCTGCTTCACGACACCAGAACACTTACAGTGGCTGACAAGAGAAACAAGAGACATACGAAATAATAAACATGGCAGGTCTCTAGTTTCGGATGAGTAGAGGTGAGTAATATGAAAACACGACTAATGCCTCTCAACGCTCAAATAAATGAAAGCCCTATCGCTTAGTCTCCTGTCACTCGTTAAGCTGTTCTCAAACCACCATTTATACTACTGCACTGATTCTCCAGTTTTATACAACTTTTGAAATTAGCAGTTAATTATTCTAACTGTCACAATGATCATATCCTCTAATGATTCTGAATAACCACGCTGTCTGCAATATGAAATAAAGGCCTTTGTTTAAGGCCATGTTTTCTAGTTTATACTATTTTTGCGATAATTATTTTTTTTAACATTCGACCAGAGCAGATAACAAAAATCTATTTGGCAGTTTTGTTGAAAATGTTTTTACGGTAGCCTAATAGCTAATTTTATTCAAAACAAGAAATTATACGGTTTCGACTAAAAAATCAATTGATCAGAATTTCGTTTATTACTTAATTAATTGAGAAACACCACATGTCACATTTTTCATAACATTGGTTTACTGATATTTTCTCTTCAATGCGCGAAACTCAGTTGTTGAACACAGACTTGACACGTAGACCTACACCAATTTTTAAAAAATAACAGTACCTTATTTAGAAGGTTTATGAACGTAAACATTATCACTATAATATTATTTAACATCTCTTTCTTGAAAGTGACATGTGGTGTTTCTCAAATGACTGTTTCAATTAGTTTACACCATAATATTTACTGCCTTGTAAAAAATAGCCAACGAGGAGAAGACGATGTTAAACAAAACTGCCAAACTTATTTTTGATTTATTCTCTCGTTGAGGCGTAACAAATTAATATTGCTAAAAAAGTAGAAGCAAGAGAGCATGTCCGTGTTATGTCATTTATTACTATGTGCATGTGTTGAAAGACAGTCATAAAGAAGGAACACTAAGTATCTGTATATTTTTGACTGAAGATCCGAACTGACAGAAGAACCTTCAGTGTTGTCACTGAATGACAATAAAGTAATTTTTCTTCAATTAAAATTTTCAACGACATTAATATGTAAGACCTTTGCGGCAAACGGTTTCACCTACTGTAGGCTGGGAGAATCAGGAGTATCTGTTTACACATATCATTGGTCGTTTTGCAACTAAAACTATACTTTCTACAATTGGCAGTCCACACACCATAACCTAGTAGTGTAGATTGAAAGCGTTCATAGGTTGGTACTGAGCGAGCGCATGGTGTATCACACCGCATTTGGGCGACGACCATAAGGAATGGCAACCCGCTTCGGAGGAGAAATATTTGCTCGTTACCTGGTTGTGAGTAAGCTCGTTTGATCTCTGTTCTATCGCCGAACTTCAAAGCGGCGTTGCCGAGGCGACACTCGTCTTACCATTCGACACTATGGACTGGCCGCTTAACAAATCCCCGAGCGACCCTCTGCCACGAATGCTTTCCTTCTCTATCTCTGCTGAGAGCACTCGTCAGCAACACGACAATGAGCTCTTCAACTCTGCGCTGTGAAAGAACTGGAACACTCGTTGAATCGTGGACAGGGTGGAATAATATACCGTGATGTATGCTGATGTTCACAAGTCGGAGGGTCATACGACATATATGTTATTAATGAACTCGAGAGGAACAGCGCATGGAGTTCTGCATATTACAGACATTGAAAATACACAAAGTTGTATTTTTGTATCTGTACCAAACATTGCTAAGGTTTTAAGCGTTAAAAATGTTGGTTCTGCAAATTAAAAATATTTACATTTCACATTTAACGTGTAAATGCATGTCAAAGTATAAAACTTACTGCTCTCGGCTTGAACGTAAATAAAGTTCATTATAGTTAAAGAAATGAAATAATCTACTATGAAAGTTGAAGCACTGATGCTACTTACCGTAGACTTCCTGTGAGAGTGTGCGGGAAGTTTTTCTTACTGTCCAGGTAGGTAAATTTTCTGCGGAAAGTCAATTGCGAATCACTGTAGTTTCATTCTTGCCTAGTCGTTCCTCAACTGCTCCCCCCCCCCCCCTGGCTCGAACCAGATCCCAGTAAGAAGACTCCCCATAATCAGGCAAATTTTGTTAATGAAATTTGTAATTGAAAAGTACAATACCGGTAAACTCTCTGTTTGTTCATATAGCAATCCTTAAGTAACGGATACCTTTAATATAAGACGGGAGGCGGGGTGTGGCGCCACGACTGAGGGAGGTGTTGTGGAGCCATGACATCACTAACACCATCTTGAATTTGACCGTTAACCCCCAAAATGGCCCTTCACATTATACAATTCCTCCAAATCTCCCCCCCCCCCCACGAATAATCAAAATTACCTTTGTGGATGTCTCAAATCCAACATGACCCCAATGTCTTCTTAGAGCTGGCAGATCACCTCAAGGGTAATTGGTCACACTGGGGGTAAGCACTGAGAATACAAATAAATCTATATTTCTTTTCGCTGGTGAGCCGAAGGGAGGTATCAAGGTCGATGGAGGTGTCATAAGTAGTGTATTGAGTATTTTTTTAATAAATTCAAATTTATTGATGATATAATATTTGACTTAAGTGCATATCCTATTTACAGCCTCGCCAAATGAAATCGAACTATATAATTATTTAACTAAAATTTATTACAAAATTTTAAATTTAGTTTAAGCTTTAAAAAATAATTAAAGGAATTACTTTAACACAACTACTACCTTAGGAATACCCGATCGATTTCGTTTATATTCTATCGATCAATTTATTAAAATATTTTTTTTCTGTTTTGAATAATGTCACCACGGATTTCTCGCAAACGGTTCACCAGAGAGTGTTCGGACAAGACGTCCTTTTTTGTTAACTTTAACGTCCTGAATACTAAATACATAAAATAAATCTCTTACAAGTGTTCGTTAATAAGTTTCTTTCAAATGCAGGGTATGAAAGTGTATAACAATGTTGTTGGCTATGAAATGACGCATATAAAAACAAAAAAAAAAAAAAAAAATATTGTATTTAATAAAAAATGCTGAATTTTGAAATGAAATTTCAAAAATTATTTTAAAATACTAAAATTTATTAATTTTTATTTTATATAGTTCAAATCATAGCCTGCAACATTGTTACACGCTGTCAATTTTTTCGGTTTGGCATGTCGGTTGGTTTTGGTGGCGTACATAAAACCGTAAAGTCGAAATTTTGACGTTTACGACTCATTACGCAAAAACTATGAGAGCTACAACAATTTTCTAAGAGGAAGATTTAGTCACAATTTATGTCTAAAATAAGAAAAAATATATCCGGTACAAATATAAAAATAAAAAAAAGACGTTGGAAACTAACGTTGACCGCGCCCTTAATAATCAATTTCGGGAAAAGCGGTTCTTTCATTTTCGTCTTATTTTTTCCTAAGAAATCACCTGCCATCGTTTGTCGTTGGTGTTATTCAGACTCGTCCTATGTGTGTGTGTATATATATGTATGTATGTATATATATATATATATATATATATATATATATATGTGTGTGTGTGTGTGTGTGTGTGTGTGTGTGTGTGTGTGTGTGTGTGTGTGTGTGTGTGCGTGGGAGCTAAATTTCGTTTGTAGAGAGCTACTTACTGTTTAAAATGTCCTAATTATAACTATATTGGTCAGACCGTTCTGGTAGCATGATCAAAAAGGCATTACTTTCCCCATCTCCCATAGAGAACTCAATATACTTATTGTCATCTCCTGGTACAATATATGTTTAGGCCTAGGAACAGCTAGGTGGGTATAGTAAAGTCCTCTTTACAGAAGAGAGGTGAAAGATGTATACCAAGTAAGAAATGTTTATTTGACTGCACAAGACAGTTCGGCACTAAGAACTGTAGGTTTCTTTCCTTCGTGTGCAGCATATCCCAAACAATCGGTTCCAATCCAGTTATGACACTAACGGCGACCATTTCCATGATGTTACGAACGTGACCTTTCACCTCGCTTCTCAAACAAAACGAGATTTTTTTTCCCATCAGAAAAATCGATGAATTACAAACTTCCTTTGCATATTCTGAATGGTGCTACATCCTTGTGCTAGCATATGGTTATGCAAGCATGTGATAATATTCGTAAGTAAAGTATACTATTATATAGTGATATTATAGTGTAGACATAATCTAGCATGAGGTAATGGAACACACGCATATGCGAGCTTAAGAATATTAAAATATATTGATTTATAAAAATTAAGTTCTAATAAAAAATTTATGTCCAGATGTTTGCAGTTCGTTGACATATTAATGACCCCTGCTTTAATATTCGCGTATTGAGTTTAAGGGCTTATTCCTTAGTTTTGCAGTGATTTCGAAAATATTTTTTTTATTGCTACCTAATACTCATTTCAAAATTTCGCTCCACATTTTTGACGCTAATATGTCATGATTTGTAGCTGAACTTTTTTGTAGTAATGTACTGACCGGTTTACTTTTATTTCGTCACCCGAAGTACCAGTTTTTTTTTGTCTGTGAAAATAAGCCAAAATGAAGCAAAATATTTTTTTTTTTTGCTGACGAATGGTACATTATTTTTTAAAAACGCATCCACAGTACTGTGCATCGTGTGACTGCACACTGTCTCAACTTTTTCAAAGCTTTTGATTAAAAAATATTTTAGTTATTGGCACCAGTCTGAAAAAAAAACTAAGGAACAAGCCCTTAAGTAACTACAACTCACTAGCCAATTAACAAAAATGTTTGCAGTTAATTAATGTAAGTATTTCTATAAAATTATGTCTTAGTTAAGGTGAAGCTGAATTGTGGGAGCTCTTTAATACTATATTTTTGTTACATCAGAGGAATGTTGTACATTGTAATGTCTAAACATATTTTTCGACTGCTTGACGGTATCACTTACTAACATACAAGTGCGTCTATGTGTTTAGGCCTATAATTATGGCATCACTTATGTTAGGTGTGAAGATTAAAACTGACCAGAACTACAAGCCGCGCTTTAAAAAAATGCGCTGTTAAAAGGGCTGTTTGCAATTTTTAGACTATTGCAACAAGAGGACCTTTTTTGTTAGACAGGTAACATTACTCAATAAACTATCTTCAGATGTTCCAAAATCCGGACGGTAAAAAAGTAATATGCAATTAGAGGGTAGCCACCCCTGCTATTTTCATAAGGGCGAAGGTTTCAACCAGCATTTTCTGTTGGTTTGCAGATCCCAATAGCAATAAGCAATGCTTAAAATATTGTAGTTTTATGCCAATTAGTTTCCGATATTTTGGGAGGCCCATTACTCTCTTAACATTGCGTTTAGGTGAAAAGTGCAAAAAATGTTTTCGTCATAGTTTTTCGTGAGGAACACGTATGCGGAGTTTGTCCCCCTATTTAAGAAACATCCTATATATGTGAACTGTTACGCGTCGCAAATAGTTACCATTTATTTGCGCTACGAATTTTATTAATAAAATCAAATCTTCCCGCCATACACCAGTTTGTACGTGCAATGTGGTACAGTAGTTTTATAGCGCACAATCTAATTCCTGTGCTACGTTCAGGATAAATGCTGGAAATGACAACAATAAAATGAGCAAATCTGAACTCAATAGTATGGATATAGTTGCACGTATGGGGATAGTTTTATATTGTGTTCTAATCAGTTCAGATCATTTAATTGTTATTAGTTAAAGAGAAATAACTCGTAAACAAGGGAAAACAAAAATAACCTTCGAGTAGTAGTCCGTTTATGTGGTAGGAGTGACGGGAGGAATTGAACCGCTTCGTTTTCAAAACTTCTTGCTTACTACAGGCTTTCACGAAGAGAATAGGTATATGAAAGATGCGTGAGATGTTCCATTTGGGAGAGGGAGTTGAATACTGCGAAGCACAAAAAAAAACTCGTGCTGGAGAAATGCCAGAAATATACTTCATCTCGCAGACGAAGGCGCTGACGTAAACGGCGATACTTAAGTGTCTTCTCTTACAGTGTGGTGATATAGGGCCGAACTGAAAGTCTTGGAGTGGTTTACTACGAACAGCGTTTGTCTCGTGGGAATGCCTTGCTGTATTCCGCCGGGGCCACATAAATAGTCTATGAATGAACACTCCCTGACAAATAGTGGAGAGTATCGCCCAGAGTTGTTCACGGAAGCAGTAGGGAATGAAATATGTATACATCATTGTACCTAGTTTGTATGACGTGCTTTAGAAATTCATTTACCTTCCAACAAGTTCTACGAACTACCTATCAAATACAACTGAAGCCAACATGCTAGCAGCTACGCGGGTGTCAGATGTGAATAAGTGTAACAGTACCAGATGTGAATTATTGTAACGGTGTCGTATGTGAATTAATGTGACGATATCATATGTGATTTAATGTAACGGAACAGTAACTATGTCTTGTTTTTTAACTGTTTCATATACAACAAAATTATCTAAAAAAAAGCACGAATTAAAATTTTAGACTAATAAATAAACTTTACTTATTGTGAACGTACTAACAGAACAGTTTATTTACGTTTGCTTTTTTTTTAAGAATATCCTTACATTATTTGAATAATTATATGTTACCAACGCTCAATGGTAGATGGATGGGTGTCTTGTGATCATTTACCCATTTCCAGGGCAATGGTAACACACTGAACTCGTATTCGGAAGGACCTAGGTTCGATCCCCGGCTCCGGCCATCTTGAGTTCGTTTTTTCATGGTTTTCCCGAAAAAAATTCAGATGAATACTGGAATAGTTTCTTGTCAAAGGCTACGGCCGACTCCTCTCCCAGCTCCTGTCATTGTAGTAAGATGTGTGTCACTGTCCCCGGTGACCTCGCTGTCGACAAGACGTAAAGACAACTTACCTACCTACCCACGTCCAGGAAAGCCTTGTTTACTTACTAGAACTTCTTAAATAAAAAGAGGGACGTAAATTACGAATTAAAAAAAAATTAAATAAAAATGGCCAGGATAAAACAAGCAGACAGATGGAAAATGTACAATCTACGAGCATTATTACAACTGAAGATGCTCAAAATGGCGACCTCCAACTTGGACCTTATCTACACTGGCTGATTGGCTTGTTTGAGATATCGAAGCGTTTCTGGACATGAGTTTATGAACATAACATGTTCACAGGCCTCTCACTACGTACCATTCTGCCTCGTAACATACATAAATTTATATATGTACATTATATTATCGTCTTGATAGTGGCCGAGAATGTCAATAAAGATATTTCAATTTCCATGTAAAACTGAGTAAGAACGAAGGTTTTAATTTTTCATACGTTAATTGGAAGAAGTCTAGCTAGATTTCAGTTAATCATTATATATTTATTGAAAATTTCATCAAATAAAGATGACGCATATAAAATTTTGTCAACTACTGAGCGAACCAGTTGTAAAATACTACAGGCTGTGTAAACTAAGGCACCGATTTCACTGTAAAATTGGGCCTTCATAGCTGATAAAACATATTTCTTTAATCTTACATTAAACAATAGGGTTTATTTAAAAACACATAGGAAGAATAGTGTAAGCGAGCATCAGTCAATTTTAGTCACTAGACATCCATGTTTCTTAACTTGGTTACGAATATCTTGCGTGACTTTCCTAGTAAACCAAAAGCATTGTGTGTACAGAGAAACATTCTTAAGAAGTTTCACGTTGAAGAAGATGCCTGCTTTGTATATCAAATAATTTAGTACCTGTCTGTGTGCACACGTGCAATTTAATCCTTTAAGAAAAAGCTCAGTAATATGATGATAAGCATTAAGTCTCTCTGCCCTATAAGAAATGACTAAACAGGGGTTTATTATATATTTAATTGTAATTTTTAAATATTTATATTCGTTTGTTTGGTATATGCACGCCCGTGCAGCCTTCTTAGTGATAACCAAAGTATTTTAAACATGACACTGCTTACATTAATTTAAGAAAAATATTGAATATAGTGTTTGATGGACATTTCCTATACGGTTTTAGTTTTAATTAGAAATTAAGTTTACAATCTTTATCGATCGCGTATCGTTATAATTTACCTAAAAAACTACGATTACATTTGTAGTCATTTCTTCTTTAGATTGAGTTGGGATTTTTAAGGACGTTGGTCTCGTAAAAAAACTTTTTTCTTTATTTTTGCGCCGAACTATGTTCAAATTTTACACATCACATGGCATATCATTTCCCCAAATAAAATAAAAAAAATAGATCCCATAGTTTTTGCATAATCACTCATTAGAATAGAGAAATGACCATTGCGTTGTAGTCAAGTAGTTAACTTGCGAAAACAAGACATCTCATATTGATACTAAATTCTATGAGCTATTTCAAGACAGCTCTTTTGGTAATCCAAAAGGATACATTTTGTATTCTTTAAAAATTAATGAAAATGGATACATTTTTGCATAATTCTGAGTTGCGGCTGTTACTGAATTTTTTAAAACAAACTTTTGTTAAAACACGTCGTAAAATGGGTTGATACATTAACTTTCAGTTCCCGTAATTTTGATTTCATAACTTCCATTACTTTTATAAATTTTGGCTACACCGTAACGGTCAATTTGTGACGTTGATGAGCGATTATGCAAAAAAAGGGGCCTATTTTTTATTTTGGGAAATAATATGTTATCTGATGTGTAACAGTTGAACAGAGTTTGGAACAAATATAAAATGAATTTTTACGTGTCCAACGGCCTTAAAGCACGAGAGTTTAAAATCATTTACTCGCCATTTATTTCCAATTAAATGAACGAATATCGCCTGAATACTTAAGTACAGTTTGTGAAAAAAAAAAAGTGCTAGAATATAAGGTGATAATCCATGCAACCTTTATTGGATGTTCTTCCAATGTTGTTCTACGCGAGGCTATAAAAACTAATTCCAATATTTTAACAGTTTACAATTTTTTCAGCGTCTTTCTACACGACAGTAAAATAATAATAATAAATTTCGAAAAAAAAAACATGAATTTTAAATTGTGTTTCATCCATACGTAGTCTATGAGTTATACGCTAAATCAATTCGCAAACAGTCATGTATTAACGATATAGTTCGTCTTAGCTAAACAATAGTTCAATTTCAAAAGTTTTCCTCTGCCGCATGTGATTTCCGTACAATTACTCAGTTGGCGGTCAAACTGTAAAGTATATAATTCGGTCTTGAGTAAGTATTCTTATTTATGGCAGTTATGACGGCTATTATGTGTACAAATGTCTGCCAAAAAAAATTACTTTTCAGTTTTACAGACTTACGTACTGCAAAGGCCAATCAGCTGAGTGTGCTTGTCTATAAATAACCTCCGGCAGAAGAAAACACTACTTTTTCCATGAAAGCATCTTTAAAAAAACTTCCCTAGCAATAGGAACCTAAAAAGTTGAAAATAATATCTATAAATAAAACTTAACGTTAAGCCCAAACCACTGGTCGTGGAGACATTACATTTTGACGGTGGCTTGCTTCACTTTAGGCCGTAGGCACCCACTAAGAAAGAATTTTTAGAAATTTGAAAAATAGAGCGATGAAAATGGGTGAAATGGGTTTTCAAAGAATCCGCGACAACGCTTAAACCCGTTAAGATATCGGCGTGATATTTGCTTCAGAATGAAGCTCACAGAAATGCCTCTTACTTAACGTTTCTATTTTTCGTAGTTCGAAAATTAAGGGGGTAAAAATCCGTAAAAAGTGTTTTCAATAAACCCTCGATAACCCTTAAACAAATTTATATGTTGAGGTGAATTTTACTTCAGAAGAAGCTAACGCATATTAAAAAAACTAACATTATAATAACAATGAAATTCACCATATAAGGGCACTAAAATAATATAAGTTGTTTTCAAATAATTAAATAAAACTCTATATCTCTTAAACCTGCTAAGATATCGAGATGATTTTGGAATAGGAACTAAGCCTATGTAAATACCTAAAAAGTTATTTCTTGATTACTTAAATTCGACAATTTACAGGGTTGAAAGATGTAAAACATTCCAGAAATCCCGAAAAGCTGATATGACCATGGATAAATAATTTGAAGTTTGTTACTTATTTGCCATCATATTGATACGTATACCTCTTTGGGTACTGGTCTGTGTATACACATTTAGTTTCTTAAGAATTCTGACGACATATCTTTATGTAGTTGTTTTGGGTTTGAATCCCACGTAAGGCAAGGTGACGGGGATTTGCTGTGATAATATTGTTGCATGTTTGCCTGGCTGGAGGCATGTTGCGTCGTGTCGGGTGGACAGCCCGATGACTCAACCACAGAGACGTCATTAGGTTTCCCCATGATACCCTGATGACGCCTTTGCATACGTGACTTTCGGCAGGTATGAGTGAGGCAGTATCTATTTTCAGACCTCTGGTCATCATGTAGCACCGCCGATTGACGTCACTAAATGGGCTGCAAAAAAGCCTCCGAACTTCGAAAGAAGGGGAGTCTTGTGAAGTCTGTTGGAGACCCATGTGAGTGTGAAGTGAGACCAGAGTGTGGTGTGGGTCGGTGTAGGTGCCACTGGGTCGACGACGGACGTCGTGAGTAGTGACGGGCCGCAGAGAAGACAAACACTTGGGTGTGTTCTGTTGGCGGCGAAGACGACGAGAAACAGCGTCTTGAGGGGCGGCGTCGTGGCGGCGATGTAAGGCGTCGAGACCCGGTAACACCAGCGGGATGCAGAAGGGACAGACAACACTTGGAGTGTTGTGTCGGTGCGGCGGAACTGACAAGGTGCGGCGCATTCAGGGGCGGCAACACGGCGGCGGTGGTCGGCGTCGAGGCTGGATAACATCAGCGGGCTGCAGAAGGGACGAACAACACTTGGGGTGTTAAATCGGCGGTATCAGTGAAGAAGGTGTCGGCGTGCTACAGAATGGTGGTGAGCTGTGGAGAGCCACACTGGAGGTGTCGTATCGGCGAGAGCAGTCACTGGTAACTTAGGAGAGTTCGCTATTGGTCCTGCTAGGAGGAGAGGAGAGAGACTGGTGAAGACATCTTAGTGACGTCAGAGTCTACTGTGAAACTTCAGGCACATACCTTCGGAGCAGTATTTGACGAAAGAAGAGGTCTGCTGCTACGGGTCAACGAACAAAAAAGAGGTGCGCGACGGGAGTCGAACCGAAGACCTCAAGAGTGAAGACAGTTGTGCACTCGGGGTGCTGCGCAGCACATGGTGAGCCATCACAACTTCGGACTGTTAAGGTTGGACATTGTCACTATTTGATAGACTGTTAATTGGATATATGAATGAATGTTTATTGTGATTTGTGATCTTTAATAAATTAATGGTAAACTTTTCTGTTCTTTAATTGTCAAAGTTTATTAGCGTTTCTGTGGCGCAGTAGTAATTGCGTGCATCATAAGGGTGCTGTGAAAGTCATAGTTGATTGCTGTTTTGTGTACTTTTGTAAGCTTTGTGAGCAAGTAAATCAAGAACTTGACTAAACAGTTTTATTTCAAATAAAACATCTGTCCCAAAGAGCTTAGAGAATTGCCAAGTAAATTTTTGCAAACTTATAACAATATATAGGCACATAGGTGGCAGCGGCAGATGAGTTTTTGAAGTATGGAAGTTTAAAAACGGCTTCCTCTTGAGACGTAGGCTTCTACTAAAGATCGAAAAGAGGTAAAATGTATTTTCCCGATATCTGCGATATTTCATAAACCTGGTAAGGTATCGTTATGCTTTATGGACGAAAAGTCGCAAAAAGTGTTTTTGCCATGTTCCCATTACCTTATTTACATAATAAGCATGCGTTATAGATTTCCCTTCAAAAATTCCATGTGGGCAAAGCCGCAGCCGGACAACTAGTCTATAAAATATAGACGTCTGGAAGTGGGTGAATAATCTAACTGAAAATATTCCGTACGTTTTTTTAATGGGCGATAGTGCCAAATCATAACTACGTAATAATTATATTGTCATCGAATCTTAATACGCGTGTAAAATTTAAAATAATAATGAAGTCTGAAAATGGGTGAAAATCGAATTAAAAGATTCAGTTGCCTATTTGTAAATATATGCGAGGCTTATAAAAAACGTGTTAAAAGGAGCAGTCAAGATTAATGTCAAATAAGGACTTCTTAGATGAAACGGACTATAGTTGACTTTTCTTAACAGTAACAAAATTAATTAACTTTCTGCTACCAATATAATTTCAGCAATTAACTATTTTGACGTTACGCTCTAAATATCACTTAACCTTCCATTAATTCAACACACTTCACAAAAGCAGAGTTTCGAAATGTAAAACCGCGTGAAATGCTATGTATTGGCGGAAACAAATTGCCACGCTTATATTTCAGTACATTTATATTCTCCTGTACCAAGCAGATTTAACAAGAGCAGTCCTACTTGTTGTGTTGTGATATTCCCTGTGGGAAGACGAGAGATGACAATCTTATCGCTACGTCACGACAATGTAAACGTGGTCACGACGCGCATGTTGGTTGGTGTACAAACTGCTGTAGCATAACATGAATGTCCTGCTCGCTGCATTATGTGGAGCCGCGCAGCTATCAGGCCGACGGAGGCATCTCCTAGAACAATTTCTTCAACTTATAAGATGGCCTCTGCCCAGGCCACCGAATAGCATGCAGAGCTCCGGCCGTTACCAAATTTTTCGAACACTGCTCTTCGCGTATGAGAGAAGTCTGCTTAGGGTTCAAAGAAAGTTATATGCGTGGATACTCATCTCAAGTTCCCCACTACTGGTTATAGAGCATGTTTTCTATCCGCCAAAAATGACGAAGGTGGGTATTTTTACGGTCAATTTTAGGTATGAAAATCCTAATGCAGTAAGAAGTATAGGAACATGTACAGTAAAAAGAGGCGAAAATCAACATGACAAAGTTGAATTAGTAAAACTTAGACAATTAAAAAAGTTGTATCATTCTAATACGGTGGCCACCGCGAAAGTCAAATGAATAATACCTGTGTCGTGACGCCATAAAAAAACATAATACCTTATGTGTTTAAGGGTATTGAATTGTGTGCATGCATAATTTAAATTCCGGTTTCCTCACATAATTCGGAGGGCCGTGCGGTACAAAGCATTTGCATTACAGCGCAAGGTGATGCAGTTCAAGGTTCCACGCCTCCACCCAATAATACGAGCTACATACCCTATAATTGCAACAGTATACTGATACAAAGAGGAAAATTGTATTTCTCAATATTGCTTGATTAACTGATCGGCAGTAAATTAGATACGCTGATTTTTAGGATTGATTATGAAGTTCTTTATTATTTGTTAAATGAAGATACCAATAAAATGTAACATATTAAATAACTGAATTATATATGTATTGCATGATATCTTTCTATCAAACCTCAAGAAAAGAGGTCTATTAGGTAACGCAAAACTTCATTCCGAATCAAAAGCAATCCAATAAAATAATGTACAAACACTATTTGATAAAAAATGTACAGATATTATGTATTGCGATTGGTCCACATAAACTATTTCTGGAATTTTGCCATTTAGCTCCAGAAAAATTGGTACAGTATATCCATCACGAGGTTCGCCTACACACGAAGTTGTTCGGCACGGATGAGTTCCCCATTTTCTATCCTCTACTGGATTGCCTTGAGCAGCAATGAATGCTTCCATGCACGAAGCACTGAACTGGAGTGCAGACTGTTCAACCTGCGGAACGCAGCCGTGGGATGAAAATAATAATGACCCTATCATTTTAAGGCAAATTAATAACTGTGAAGGTGTGTCAGAGGCAGTCTGTTATAGTGCCTATTTATCAGAGCGGCGGGCGCCTTTAATTATCGCGGCAGTGTCCTACCAACGGCAAATGGACACAGATACTGAAGTTAACTCACAGGTTCACAAGAGAGCGAAGATTCTTACTATTCTCCTAACGCTTAGTGTTAACGATTTTCGGTTATGAACACTAATTAATGCTACATTTCTTATTGCTTCAAAAAAGTATTGTAGATAAGAGACAACAATTGGACAATGTTATAGCGGTAAACTATTAAGAAAAGCAATACTATATTATACAGCTAATCTGGGATACTGGAATCGCAAGGGTAACTTGATAGCAATTACGATGTTTGTCTAGCTGTTCATTGAAGGAATTGCAAACTTTATCGGGCTGGAATCGAATTTAATTTGTTTATAGTATTAAACTAGAATAATCCATTATCTTCACCAAATGGCCCCAAAAGTGTGTAACTTTTGCTTACATTTTGTGTAATACTAATATTTCAACTATCGTTAATTAAATATAAATAATTTAATGTGGCTGTCATACAACTATTTATCATAGAGCGATGCCATAATTTTTTCACTTATGACAGGAAGTGTATGCGTTAAAATACTGGCATTTAAAAATATTAACGATTCGAAAGTTTTCGACAGGTGGTGAATCACACACATCAGGACACGAGGTAAAGTGTTGTACAGGCAGGTAACGAGGATAGCAGTGTTACTTCCTCGCCAGCGACTTGACATCCAATCAGCATGTCTACACGTGCTGAAACCGATTAACATTTCCATAGCACCCATTTCTTCCATCTTCCCCGGCAGTGAAAAATGACCTCACGATAACATCATAAATTCGCCGACAAGATTAAAAAATAATCAGGCCGGTCGTTAGCGACGCGCCTGAAATTCAATCTTCGCCGTTAAGCTAACGAGCCGGTGAAGTAGAGGCGGTTCATCGACGAGTCGCTGTCGAGAAGTGCGGTGCGTCCTGGCTTCCCGTTAAACTCACAGCCACCGGTAGACGAGGAATATTCTGCAACTGGCCAGGCGTCCATGCAAAGAAAGTTGTTGAGTGATGGAGTCACATAGGAGCGACAGACGCGACATTACCTTTCTTGGGACATGAAAAACAAACGATGTCCGCCAATCAGCAACTAGGTTTCTGTGTCGTTAGCTCCACAAAAATGGCGGACGCGATGGGAATGCCAAACAGATATTATATCGATCTTAATCGAGCAGAAGTTTGATTTTGAGTCCAAATGTTGATGAAACTGGTGAGTTTTTAGTAAATTGTGTTTATTTATTTTAAGAGAGATTGTTTTTGGTTATCGTAAGCAAATTTTAACATTTTTAAGCAAACGTATAATTGTACCTTTATTTGCACAATTCGGAATGCCAATGGGTATTTAAAATATATTACAAATAAAACAATAAATATGAAATAATATAAACATCTGTGTCTGTCGTACTAGAGGTTAATATGTAGTGGCAACGATCTATTTACATGTAATATTTCTGTAGTATTTGTCGCGCGGAAGCTAAACTGGTGTTCGCAGTAACGAGAAATTTTAGTGTCTCATCGCTTTTTGTCGTGTTGCTTTGTCGCGCATATGCGATTCCACAATATTACCCAGACAAAAATTCTGGCCTGCGATACTTCCATCGTACTCTAATTTAGAAAAATTTATATGCGTCAACATGTACAATGTGGTGTTTGCCTCCCCACCCCCTTTTACAGCAATCCACACTCAACTCTACTCCAACCTCAAACGATTTTGTGGCTACTCAGCACAGACTATATAACAACTCAGAAGTGAAGATATCATACTTGTGGCAGAAAAGTGCTGAGCGAGCAAGAAACATGACAACGTTTGCCAGCAATATTGCATAAAGACATTCGCCAATCAGAGTATCGCAGAAGAGCACTCCAGAACGAGGCCACCAATATAGAACCTCCCGCAGCTTGCAGTGACCAATTAGAATCATGATCCGTGTCTAGAGCCTTGTGCAGTATATCATCGACAGGCTACACTCACATAAAATGCACCGCTACACCATTTCGCTTCTGTGTGGTCAAATACTCTTGTGCCGTAGCCGAGACTATGGTGTAGTAGGTCAGATAAAACTCTAATTTTAACAGTTCACAGTTGTCAGTTTTGCGCTATTAACACCGTTCAAAATGAACAACTAAAACACTAGAAAAGTACTGTTCAGTAGTTTAGTTTTTTTTTTTTTTTGTTTCTTCCTTAGATATTAATTTTCAGTACAAAAATGTTTGAACATTGAAATCAGATGGCTAGCTAATAAAGTCCAGGATGGATCTCACGAAAATCATGCCAAGTCAGTAGTATTCATATTTAAGTCTACTTGCATGGAAAAGATAACTGCCAAATTAAATACGTAAAAATAAATTGGTCACCGAAAGTTGATTAGAATTTTAAAAACATTTTTTTAAGGATATGAGCTTTGTATTATATATTTTTAATTCACTATATTTGTTGCTGTTTTGGTTTCTAAATTGCCCTCTAAGTAAGCTCAAGTAGTTAAAAAACATTACGAAAGTCTATAACAAGCGCAGTATTCTTACTGCTTACTTAACCTGTAATTGTGTAAACTATTCGGTATGAGATCACGTCTCTTTAAAACAAGTGAGAGACATCCGTTGAACATTATCGAAGCAGGTTTCTCTTGCATAAAAGAAAAAAAAAACATTTTACTATTGTCTAAGATAAATCTTTTAAAGTAACTATAACATTCCGTTACAATAAAGGAAAAATTACCCTAATTTACTAAGTGAAAAACACCCGACGGAGACTCGAATCTGCTACCACGTATGTGAAACTGTTGGTTTGGCACTTTTTTTAATGTTACATTCATTGTGTTATTTGGCACGATTTAAGGTGTTCGAAGTGCACTAAATATCAAATAAAAAATTCTGCACAAGCTTACGGTCTACAAACACACTAATTTTATACTTTTCACGTAAACGAGTACACAATAGACTGTTACTATAACATCACCTGAGTAATGTCAAAACTTCCTGTTCAAGTGAATTATATTTGTTCACAACAATTTAAATCCTTACTAAGAACTTAAAAAATAATCATACTTAAGTTAAATTCAGTAAAAAATGTCTTCTCGCGTTAGTTTTTTTAACGGGCATTTAGCGTTTAGAAGTGATTACAAACATGCTCCACATCTGCAACAACAACAATGCCACGCCTTCCTAAGTAACCCACCAACAACGACCACAAAAAAATCTTCCTCTGTATGGTACGAGACTGGCGCGGGATTTAACACATATATGAGCCTCGAAAGGTAACGTAAACCACCAGAAAAGTGACACCGCCTCAGTGAAGCTGAAAATCTCACCGCCAACTAAACCAAGGGCTTGTAGTCTATAAAACGTCCGTATACGACGTGTCGAAGACATGGCATTATTACAATTGTTATAAAAAGGCGAGCGCACCTCTTCAAACTAATTTTCTACAGAAGAATCCTTACAGAGTTGTTCATTCTTATAAACGGTCAGTTTAAACATCTTCTCACCCCGTCACAAGCAGAACGTTTAAAATAAGTAAAATCAGGTATTGGACAGTGCTTTTGATTAAGGCCATTATCGATCATTTCTACTGCATTCGCGATAAGTATTTTGCTATTCCTAAGCGAGAGCTGATATCAAAAACCGTTGCACCGTTTGTTAAAAAAATATTTTTATTTGTAGTCAAATTTTGGATAATTAGTAAATTATAAGAAATTCCTTAATTGCATTACTAGCTGAAACCAATGCATATTTTTTCTTGAAACAACATAGCATACACTGTTTTTTTTTTTTTTTTTAAATAAAACTGTGCAACAGCTTTTCGATATATGCTCTCTTTTAGGATTTAAAAAATAATTTTTGTAAATGCAGTAGAAATTATGGGTCATTGCCTTAATCTCTGCATGTCATTTTGACAGTTTGTTTTTAGGAGCCATATTAATGTAAATTTTAAAGTGTGTAGCCTGTTTTACATACACAGAGTTAGATTGCGTCCACAATTCTATATACAAAGAAAGGAACGTTCTCTTAGGCTCGATTGCAGAGACAAGTGAGGAAAATCTTGAGGTAAAGGTGAAACTAAGGCGAATTTGAGCAAAATCTGGGAATTATTCGTTTGCATTGCACAGTCAGGAAATTGAGATGTCTCAGTTGAGGTGAATTTTTACCCCAATATTCGCGAGAAAAATAACTTCTCTTCATGCATAAACTTGCAAATGTAGCCAAAATGAACATTATTTTACATTTATTATGCATAAAACTTATATGGCGGCGATTTAATAATTCACATTTGGTGTTTCGCATACTGTAAAGCTGAAACAATAAAAAATAAAAATTATAAAAAATACGTCGTTGAATTTATTTATAAAACGGTATCGTAACCATTTTGTTTGAAAATAAAAGTGACATTAAAAAATACCACATCGCTATCATGTAAAAAGTGCAACGAATATAAATTATGTTGTGGACATTTACACCATGGTTATTCTCCTCCTCTAAAATAGTACCACTAAATTCAAAATAAGTATATTGTTTTCCCCCATGTGGCATTCTAACAACTATTTACGGGTACCATGATTGATTTGCAGGTTGAGAAAGTTTTAAGGAAGATCTGACGACACCTAAAGAAATTCTCAGTCTTCCTTAGAATTCACTCTTCTTTTCGTCTATGCAATGAAAATTTCTTACAGTTCACTCAGAGAGGACTTAGATTTTACTCAATGTGACTGTGCAATCGGCCCTTATAGGCGGTTCAGTATAAACTGAGTACTCAGCAGAACTTGTAATTAACTAAAAATATATGTTATCAATTGAGAGTGTTGAAATGTTTACATGAATTTTCAATGACATGGAAGTTTTCATATTAAAAGTAGTAAATATGTCTGTAAAACGGCAGAAAGAAATCTTTTTGCAGTGCTCACTTTATAGTGAACGGTCTATACTGACAAATTGTGTCGAGGGTAACAAGCCGGACTGGTAAAGCAACGAATTTTTTTCATTTCAACCGACAGTAGAATACTTGAGAAAGTAATTACTATGCAATTTTATTGTATATTCGAACACTTTCATGAGCTATCTGGACGTGTTGTGTGGAAGTTGTTGGCCGAACAAGCCGAACTTCTGACCACTTTCCCTAATATGTTTATGCGAACGTAACCAGCGTCTATTTCGAGTGCCACGTTGCGATGAATCATGCAAGCACTCAAGTCCCGCCCGCAATTGAATCACAATTACATTAACGCGTTCCTATAAATCATGAATAATTTTTGAATAATGGCTCTAGCTACAATCGACATTTGCCGTTGCGGCGATGCAATGCGTTTAAACGCACCGTGGCGACATTTGGCCAGTTTCCAATCCCAGAATTCAAGGCGACATTTACACGTGACACCAAATAATTTCCTACATCAGCCGATACATGGAGCCTACCGTCGTTGTCTATTTTAATTTAGTTCAGTTAGACGAAATAAAATAGGAAACAATTTAATAGCTTTAAAAATAATTAACGCAAGCAACCAGTGCATATAACTTTTTATTTATTTTAAAAGATGCTCGACAGACATCGAACGAGAAAGCATTTCCAATAGTTCCTACATAACTTAAAAAAATTCCCACATAAAATTTCGTTTTAGTACGGGTTCGCAGTTTAAAGTTTTGGATTGCTTACTACAGAACGCACCGTTGCATTTAGGCCACTGATAGGTGTGCAGATACAAGGGAAATAGAAGCTTGTTTAAAAACTGCTCAGAGAACGCGAGACATGTCACCTTAGCATTATCATGTAAATAACGTTGTACGTGTGTATACTTGTTTTAGTTCTACCAGTTAACTTTAAATATTATTTTATCGCGGTCAAAAATTGTGTGAAAATGGGTGAATTTGTAGTCCTTTTTACGTGTTAAAATCTTGGTGCAGAATTTTGAAAAAAAATGTATTTGTGTTTACAGTACATAGTATCCCTTAATATGACGTCTAAATACGTTAGGTTCAACGCTGAATGATAGAGATGAGATATCTGCGAGAAGACCAGACACCAGTTTAATGAATTTCGCCTAAAGTGCTTCGCTTTTCTATGTCAAACTCCTAAAACACAAACAGCCAACTTAAGTTACACTATATTGTAGACTAGCCTGAGTCAAAATTGTTAAGAATTATTTTTAATTGTAATGTAACGGTCGACCAGCTTTGTGAAAATTTGTAGCTGAAGTGTGAGATTTTGGTCAATTGCTTAACATCGAGGTCTTTAATGCTGGAGGGGTGATGTGATGTGAGTATGGAGTAGTGCCGGAATGAGGTGGTGGGGGCGGGATATCCCCGAGAAAACCCCCCAACCAGCGGCATCGTTCGGCACGATTCCCACATGCCGGCTCCTCCGGAAATCTTATCCAGATCGCCTTGGTGGAAGTTGAGTGCTCTAGTCACTGCGTCACCGCGGCCCTCCTGTAGCAGAATACCTTACTAGTCAAAGAAGTCATGCGAGTTTTGTGGCAGTGGTGAATTAGATAATTTCTTTTACGCTTGCGAAAGGACTAACAGGAGTTGCCTTTTTGGGAGATCTCTACCGTTAATTAAAGCGTACAGTTATGAGATAAACTTGTTTTTGTCGCGATAGTTGGTGGATGTAAAAATTTGGAAATAATACAGTAAAACACCAAGTGGTAGTGGTTATTTGGAAGAAGAAAACGAAATTGAAGATATTGTGCAAGATAATTTAACTTGAAAAGAAACGAAACGGCCATCACATTATGTTGTTTATGTCGTAGGACCTTCATTGGAATAAAAGTATTGCTGTAGGTACCATACTTTTGTTAAAATGAGACAACAGTGCGGTTTGGTTGTCGATACTATCTGGATTGTTCCTACAACAATTTGTTCTGTAAAAGTAACAACATGTTCTGAATAAGAAAGGCAAGGTACTATCTGGATTATTCCTACAACAATTTGATCCTTAAAAGTAATAATGTGTTGTGAACAAGAAAGGCAAGGTACTACCTGGATTGTTCCTACAACAATTTGTTCTGTAAAAGTAACAATATTGTTACAAGTTTGAGCAAAACTTTTATATGTGGGCAATTCCCATCAGTTCTTTTGGGGTAGAGGTCTTGCAATTATAAATAAAAGAGTTAAATTAAGTACTGGATTTAAAGGCTCACAAAGCAGCGAAATACACAAAACAGTAATCAACTATAACTCACAACACAATTAGTTATGCACACAATTACTACTGTGTCACAGTCACGTTAATTAACTTTGACAATTAAAGCACAAAAAATGTCAACCATCAATTAATTAAACACTACAAATCACAATAAAATTCAGTCATAAATCCAATCAACAGTCTTTCAAATAGTGACAGTGTACAACCTTAATAGTCCGCAGTGGTGATGAATCGCCGTGTGCTGCGCAGCACTCCGAGTGCACCGCTGTCTTCACTCTTGGGGTCTTCGGTTCGACCCCGTCGCGTACCTCCTCTTCGCCCGTCAGCCCTCCGCAGCAGTCCTCTTAGTTCGTCCAACACTGTTCCGAAGGTAGCCGCCTGCCGCCTCACAGTAGAGTCTGACGTCCTCTAGCACGACCAATAGCGAACTCTCCTCCAATGTGCCGATTCTGCGGTTTTATACTCCTCGAGACAGTAGGAGAATAACCGCATTACAGGGGACTAAAATTAGGCATTTCATCATGTTTCGGACGTGATTCGAGTCACGTAGGCCGCTTCGCAGGGCAAAAACGCAATTGGGACAGGTATCTATGACGTAGTTTCGGCGGGCTTCCCACTATGAAACACCCGGGGTTTGAGTCATGGGCCAGCCCTCAAGGTGTATCGACACAGGCCCAATCCAGCCCGCCCTCAGAAACACAGCATGCAACAATATGTTCAGAACAAGAAAGGCAAGGTACTACCTGGATTGTTCCTACAACAATTTGTTATTAAAAGTAACAATATGTTCTGAAAATATAAGGCAAGGTACTATCTGGATTGTTCCTACAACAGTTTGTTCATTACAAGTAACAGTGTGTCCTGAACAAGAAAGGCAACAGATTATTGTAAGAATAATCCAGAGAGTAAAGACAACCAAACAGGACGGTTGCCAGAAGTATGGTTCTTATAACAATATTTTTCTTTCAGTGAGTCAAAATAAAATTCTCTCACACTCCATGTTTTACAATAACACTTTTACATTGAAAGATAACGGTATGCACTTTTATTAGTAATATTTTAGTTTATTGTACATAGTTAGCATGTAATACTTATTTATATAAAAATATACAAGTTACATTACACCTGGCCCAAGTCGCTCAACAATATGGTATGTTTCGTAAAACTGGGTATCGTGCACGAACAAAACCATAATTTTCTCAACTTTATTTTACACAAATTTTCGTGTTTGTGGGTACAAAACAAATTTATTATAATTTTTATTGTGTGATCCATGTCAATGAATCGTAATAATTTACGAAGTGGTATAAAAATTGTATCTGTAAGCATATAACGCTGTTATTGCTTTGAATTGTGTGTGCTGTGATCACAATGAGCTTGATCGGGGCTCGGAAAATAAAGATATTTAACGCTTGCTCACCACTTGGCCAATCGTTTATAAACGCAAGGAGCTCAACAGGGGCCAGTCAGCTGCCTCACCAAGAATTGAACAAATTTAAGGTAGATTCTACTACATGTTAGGAAGGTAATTTAATTCCTTATGGACGAGTTTCGTAAGAGATAATTTTCACTGCTAGTTGCGTTGGAGTAGGTGAAAGTGTTATAAGATTAGAGAAGATCACAGAGAAAAGTCAGTCAGTTGACCTACATTTTTACTGAATAACAAAATAATTTCTCCTTTTAGTTTTTATTTTCAAAATAATAGCGTAACTTTTACTATCCACGAAAGCTTGTAAACCGGAAATGACACTTGATTCACAGCACCCTTAACAAAACGAGCACAAAGAATGTTTGAAATTGTCCCTTGCCAGACTAATGACATTGAACTTCCTAATTTAAGGTTAATTCTATTACAGATTTAAAAGAAAATGTATTTTCTTATGGATGAGTTTGGTAGAGGGAAAATTTCCCCGCTAGTTGAGCTGCTATCGCTAGCGGGTGTAAAAAACGTACGAAAAATGTAGTAAAACTAAATTTATCAAAGCTTGTAAAAGAGGTAAATTATTTTATTTTAAAGTGTAAAACGAAACTATTCTGGCTTTTAAATTATCAACTTCATCTAACTACAAATTCATAAAACGCACTCTGTGATTGATCAGTTTACACCTCATACCAACACCAGCGCAACAATCGGCAGAAACGGCCCCTTGCCAAACCAATAACACTAAACTTCCTAACGTGTAGTAGAATTGACCTCGGCTTCGCTCTGATGGCTAGCAGCAGCCTGCCTGCCAACACGACGGGCTAGTAGCAAGGCGAGAGTTGTGGCCGGTATCACAGCGCCACGCTCCGGAGGTTCCTGTATTAAGATGGCACGCTTTACTTTCCCCTTGACTGTGATTTACGAGTCATACGAGAGCGTGCTCGTGATGAGAATCATCCCCCCTCCCTCCATCCCTCGCCGCGGGGCCCTCGTCGAATAATATTGTCTTTCATAATTACCGGTTGCCGCGCCGTGTGCTATGATTTATAGCTGCTCCCAGCTTCAGCTTCCTAGGATAAGGTACGGGCTAATTACCTCAGCGACCTGTGTAAGCGCCACTTTGTGTTATGGTTCTATTTGCCCACGTCTGCCCGCACGGCTTGTGCTCCGAACAAAGATACCGACCTCATCTCTCTACTTCTCCACACTAGCCCTCTGTAAAACCAAATTTCAAATATTTTAAAAAGTGTTTGGTTTCATAACAGTTCGATGAACCTTAACCTGCACGGGTGCTGTTACATATGAAAGAAAACCTAAGGGCCAATAAACAAACTTGGATTGATTTTCTCCCGTTAGTTAGTAACGAAATGTCCATCTATTTTTCTGAAAATAGTTTCTTGGGTCAAAAAGGTGGCTCGGATACTAGAATAAAAAAATCACTAATAAGTGCAAAAATTGCGTTACTCACTAAAGAAATTGATGATTTCGAAATTGACCTTTACTCGCTCGTAAAAAAAAGAGCTCATTTTATGAACCTCTGTACTCAAAACTTTCTTCCTACCAGAATACTTCACGATGATCGTAAACATGGTCACATAAAAACTGAACAAATGCCCAAAATCACATAACAAAATTATAAGTTCTAAAATATAAAAGTTGACGTCGATGTAATAGTTATAATTTTAGTTCTTTCAAAGTTTGACCACCAACAATAAAATTCAATTCTGATTTAGAGTCAACCACGTGAAGTCGCGCTGGAAAATTAAGAGCTCTGTCGTTACCTAAAGTCACCGTTGATAAAAATTGGTAACGATAACATGATATAAGAAGTGTATGAATAAAACAATGTTAATATTTCGAAGTGTGAAATTACGAAATGCAGTCCATCACTGAGCGTAAAGATATTCAAAGTTACATGAGAAAATCAATACTTCATGACAGTGTTATTTTACGAGTAGACATACGGTGCTGCATTGCAGATGTAACTTTTCTTCATTGTTGCTTTTGAACTCGCCAATTTATGCAAAGTGATTATCGATGGATGACAAATTCAAAATATCATACATACAACTACATTTTAAACGTCACACATGCGTACTTGCCAGGTATTGGAGTCTCTTCCTTGTTGTCGTTAACTCGGCCGCGAAGATAGTCCCACATGAGGTTGAAACCAGAGTTTACAATATACGACTAGCCGTGGGTGTAATTCATGAGAAACGTAAGTACATTTACATAATTTTTTTACTCATTTATACACAGATACCTCTGAACAGCTTTAAGGCTAAATAAATGGATCAATATACAAACGCACACACATACAGAGAACACACTACAGAAGAACAACACGGTAGCAAGTAGTTCAGAAAACCATCTTTACACTTTAACATAATATTGAAATACGTGTAAAGACTCAAATTTATTAAACTGAAAATACTACAAGTTGCTACAGTGAGGACTTGTGTCGGAAGGAGTAAGATTGCATAGGTCAGAACGAAATATACATATTACTACATATTTATTTAATAAGAGAAATAGTGATGATATTCGTAGTAAGAAAGGATTTACTGTGTAATTTATAGGTATTTTTTGGTGCAGAGATGTTTAAAATCGAATAGTTTTGCATGCATTTCTAAATACTCTATTACCTATATCGTAGAATTCGGGGAGTGAAGTTGATATGTTTATTAGTCTATATATAATATGGGAATGTTTAGGGTAATGTTATTAAACATATTAGAATAGTGAATTATACTAAATAAAATCTGGAGAACAGATTCAATTATTTCCCATGCTCCCGTGCACTAACTGAATAACTTTCAATGCTTAAAAAAGATGCGTATTTTGCAGCGACATTAATGCTTAGAGGCATTTATTCAGAGATATTTACTTCCCGGGTGTTTGCCACAAGATCCGAGGCTCTGAGACAGTAACTTTCACAGTTTTGAATATCTGATTCGCTGGCTACCTTGTTAAATATTTTCAAAACAGAGAAATTATTGCTAAGACCGATGTACTTGACCAACAACTAGCTGTACATACGTGTGATTACGTATGTAAAATTATTATAAACGTTCACTACAATTTAATTGAGAAGTTCGAGTAATTTATTTTGTATATTTTGTAATAATGGCCCTAGCAGTTTGTGTATCAAGATGACCGTGTATTGAAGAACAACGAACTACAAACGGACGGCATTAAGTAGAAAGGAACCAACCCACAGTTAACTGGAACTGATATATTCAAGGTTTAAAGTTTTCTGTGTGTATCTAAGCGTTGTATTAACCATTTTTTCCGGCCTCTTATTTTCAGTCAAATGTGATTTAGTACTTTTTCTGTTTCCAAGACGTATTTCGGACCTTCTTCTACCTTGTATGGTTATCTCCAAATGGATTAATTTGTGGGTTGGTTCTTTTATGCTAAATGTCGTCCGAACAATGTCGTAAAGAGTATTTGTGTGTACACACAACACTCCGCAGTTAAGGTCAGAGTTTATCTCAGTACTCTGGCTTGAACAAGTAGACGGGTGTAAATGTTAAATTATATTCGGCTTGGTTCAGTGCTTATCGAATCTACATACTCGCCCCAGCTGACATATTTTTCATCTTATTGAGGTCCCCACTGCTACAAGAACTTTCAGGACGTTTTTAAATACCTTGAAAACTGTAAACAAATAAGCATGTTCTTAATAAAAAAGAAATCGAAAACAAATAATTTTTTTTTCCTACACATTCATTCCTGTAGCAATATTATCCCCTCTCAAAGAAGAAAACGGATTTTGTCAGAGAGCGATAACATTAGAAATTACTAATCAGCCTATTCTTTCGCACGCCACGGCTCGCATGAAGGCAGCAGTACACTGAAGAGTTAAGTCAACTTCTGCCAGACAAAGCAGAATTTATATTTTAATTAAATTAATAAGAGTTCGCAAGATCTCGCTACCATTCTCGAACTTTCCCACGGTTCTAGTGTACAAACGCGACAAAGCTGAAGCACAACCCAATGTTCCGGCAACGTTGCAGTTGCCATTTTCAGAACACGTAGAAAAACTTTTTATCCTTATCATGCCTTTTTATTAAAATTATGTATGTTTTTATGTCGCCCGCTGTACGGCAATACGCTAGTCGAGGAAGGAGGTTGGATGCTGGACTTAAAAGACTGGAATCTTACAAATAAAAGCGGTGCCCACACAACTCTTATCCGTGATTCGAACCCAGTACCCCTTGTACCGTGAGCTATCATGCCAGCTAAGTATGTCATTGAGGTGATAGGAGACTGCTCTCTTCTTACATTAATTATGTACTTGCTGTGTTTCAACTCCAATGAGGCATACAAATCTGCCCATCTAAGTATACACCTTCTTCTTGTGAGCTGTTTGTATGGGTGGCGAAGTGTGTGTGTGTGTGGGGGGGGTGGGGGGACTGTAATGTTATTTTTGTATGGAATACGTTTTGTAACGTTAATTATAATAAATTTTCCTCTTAAAAAATTGTTTAGCCAGTGTTCCCAACAGCATTTCAATGTCAAAATTTTAATGCGTTTCTTTCTTATGAGCCACAAAAACAAATCAACATGACGAAATGAAAAATTCACTTTGAAACCAAACTTCACGGACTATTGCTTGGTGAATATAAAATTCACCTTAAATTATTTTTGTTTTTAAAAAAAATTACTGAAATTTTGAATTTTTTGCTGCTTTAATAAATTTAAAAAAATTACAGAACTGGTTTTGTAATGGATTTTTGTATATGCCCAGCAGTAGTCCGCGACAAGTACTTTCAATGTGAAAATTTTTAAATTTAATTAGGTTAATTGGACTTTATGACTTATAATAACGAAAAACATTCACATTTTGACTTTGAAATGCCATTATGGGAAAATTGGCTGAGAAATTTTTTGTGCAAGAATAATGTACTCCCAGGTATCATGTACAAAACTAACACTATTTCATACAAATATAAAATTAGAACTTTTCCCCAGCTGAACGCTCTTAGTTAATTTATGTCTGCCTAGTATTTTTTTGCTGACTGATTTATGTAACGCGAATATCAGATTATCAAAGCACTAGACATGTTATGTTAAATAAAATAACATTATCATTTGACCTCCTTCTTGGTTTGATTGTAAGCGCTTGCAATTCAGCATTATCATCTTACGGCTAGATAGTTAGGAGCATCACCTGCCTGCATGTGTTGTGCACGTTGAAGGCTCGGAATAGGAGTATCAATGGTTTACACTGACGCGCACGCTTATCAGCAAATCCCGCCTACACGCAGAGGCGCGCTAAACTGGTACACAGTGTTTTCATCATCCACTCCAACTATGGACAAATATTGTACAAGGACAATATAGGAAACTCATAAGAAAAGCACGAGACGTTTATCTGAATTAAGCTCTCGCCGATAGGAGCGCTGTTCCTCCTGCAGTAGCACATTGCTCAACGGGTAGTTTATTGTTATTTATAAACTGAAATGTAATCGTGATTTTAGAATATGGACGTACTCTTTTATTTATTATTTTGATAAGTTAAAATATAAAACATTAATAAACACTTTCTCATATCATTAGCGTAAGATAAATTCAGTCTGTAAATTTATAAACACCATAGGAAACAGAGACATGAGATGTGAATGTTGCTAGTGTTTCTAGCCCTCGCCGTCGGTAACACGTCTCGCTCTTTAACAATGCTAAAAAGCTGGAGTTTCCCATATTGTCCTTTCGCGATGTTTGCTATGGAACTGTAAGGTGGAGGCCTGGGTGTGTGCGGCTGTGTCCGTGTGCGTCCCTCTGAAAACGTTTGAACCACTGGACCGAATTTCATCAAACTTGATACACACATACTGCACACAAACACTGAGAGAAATAATTGTTTCATTATACTAAATATATTTCTTTGGGTGATGTTTGCTTCAACTAAACAATATTTTGTTGATAATACCAAGCTTGGAGTCCTCCAAACAAAATTAATTATTTCCCTCGACCAAATTATTCATTTAAACGCAATTTGTTTGTGCCAGACGTATATTTGGTTACTATAGGGCGTCGAATAAATATTTTGTGTAAACAAACAACTCGTTACAACTTATCAACAAAATAGTATTGTTAGTTATAAGTGAAGTGCTTTGTACCAACAATTTTTTTTCGATGGACTAAATGATTTTGTTGGCGAAACTAAATACATTTGGTTGACTTGCGGATGACGGTAGGCTGGCGTGCGTAAGCGATAAGATGGCGAACACTGTATACCTCAACATTCAAAATATAAGTTTGTGCCACAAGTAGGACGTCTAAACTGTTAACCAGGATAATTCTAGTATCTTAAAGTTAGCTATAACAATTTCAAAGTGGTTAATTCGATTGATCACAAAAGAAAATGCTATAAACTTCAAAAACACTGCAGCTCCACGACTCATTGTTTGTGCTGCGGCCCTGCGGCGCACGGCGTAACTATTCCTATACAAATAACACTCTCCTTCCCATGGAAGCACTCGTAGCTCAGTTTGTTAGGTCATGCATTGCAGGTGAAAAGTGAAGGGATAATGGATCAAATCGCGGTGTGGCCACACTTTTTTTTTTATTTTACTTTTTAAAATTTTAGAAATTTTCCACGTTTATAAAATATAATCTTTTTAGTTCTTAAAATATTGTATGCGCATTTAATATGTCCAACGAAATATTTTTATGACCAACTAAATATTTGGTACTGCTAACAAAATTTAGCTATTTGCCTCAAACAAATCGAGGGAACAAAATAATTTGGTTCGAGCAAACAAACATTTCGTTGCCCCTCTGTAAACAAATGATTTGGTTGATTGAAACAAATTTTGTTTGCATCAACAACATTTTTTTCTCAGTGAAGTTAATTGACTTTGGTGAAATTCTTTCATTCCGTGTTCATATTATCAAAACGGCTGCCATTTTAATATTTTTTGCATAGTAGGCTATTACATATCTTGGGAAATATTTTTTCAGAATTTCATCAAACTTGGTACACAAATACTACGTACAAAGCTGACTTGACTTTTGTGTATTTACTTCATTCTGTGTCCATATTTTAAAAATTGTTGTCATTTTTATATTTTTAGCATAGCAATACATATCTTAAGAAATATTTTTTCAGAATTTCACCAAATTTGGTACAAATAAACTACATATAAATATGACTGGTTGTTGTGTATTTTGTATATCCTGTTTATATATTTTCAAAATGGCAGCATATTTTATATTTTTAGTGTAGTATTACGTTCCTTAGAAAATATTTTACAGAAAATCTTCAAACGTTGTACGCATATACTACATGCAAAGTAAATTCGACATTTGGGCATTTTCTTCATTTTGTGTTCATAATTTCACATTGGTAGCTATTTTTACATTTTTTGCATAATTTGTGTTATCTGATGAAATATTATCAGGAATTTCATCAATGTTGGCATACATACTCCATACAAAGCTGAATTGATTTTTGCGTATCTCGTTCATCATTTTGTAATATTTGGTAAACGACGGCTGTTTTTATCTTTATGATAATTTTACAAGCTATGGTATGTTTTGAAAACATACAAGGAGATAATTTTTTACTGTTATGAACAATTTTTGCTTTCGTAGATTTTTTTATAATGACATGTTAAAGTCCAAATTCGCATATTTTTTTATGCTTCAATGAAAACCAACTGACTTACCAAACTGTGAAATTCCACACTGAATAACGATGTTGTAGGCTACAGGGTCTTCTATATAAAAACAGAAAATATATAAATTGTATTAAACAATGTTGAAATTTCAAATTATAATTTAAAACATTAAAGAAATTTTTGATAAAACAAAAAAAAAAAAAAATAATGTTTGGGTTTATATAGGAGATATTGTAGCTTGCGACATCGTTATTCAGTTAAAATTTTCAGTTCGGTAAGTCAAATAGTTTTCCTTTAAGACATAAAACCGTTTTATGCAAATTTAGACTGAAATACCATTGGAAATATAAACAATTTCTGTCAACGGGCCCCTTAATCACGAATACAACTGGTAGTATTGCACAACGACTTCTTACGACAAAATTGTCTCAATATCGATGAAAAACACGAATACAAGTCTACTGAAAATGTTAAGGTTAAGTTAACGGAACGTTAACGTAAAGAGAGCAATGTTAACTTCAATGTGACGATGCCCTTCTTACTGCCGTAGCACTTAGAGCTTTGTATGACGTGAGCGTGTGTTAAAGACGAGCTAATTACAACCTGTTACCAGAGTACTTTAAATTTTTTAAGAGTAGGTCATGTAAATATTTCCTTCTCTCTTATTTTTATATCAAGAAATACTGGTTTACACCATATCATCGTATATTTTTTACCCCTTTTTAAAGACTCTAAATGGCCTCTTTATTTTCAATTCTCTTCGTATTCTTGGTACTAATAAGGCCATGCCAGAAATAAATAATTAAGCCCTAATGATAATCAAGTTAACAACGAAATTTACTCGAGCCTGCATAAATCCGCATTCAGTAACTCACATAGCGCCGGCCGTATTTCCATACAAACTAGAGCTACATCGATTAGGGCATATTTTAATTCTGACGACAGATCACTTATGCCGCTTCGAACTTTTTAATATGTGTTGATTATAGGAAGAACATGTTCAGATTATACCTTAAGGATGGAAAGCTCCCTAACCTAGGAAAAATCTTTAATTTACAAGCTTCCCGCCAGACCACCCAAGTAGTATCGGCTAGTCCTATCGACTGAAGACTTCCAACATGAATATTTTATTTTACATGGCGATGGGAACATTTCTAAGAAGTACGTTCGTTTTGTTTCACTCCATACTAATTCTCACTTAGTTATATTATGCTGATTTCAGTAAATGATTACACGGGATCAAATTCCAAGTGAAATTTGACGCAAGTACAACTATTTATAAGGCTTACCCTGCATAATGGCGCTATCTACATACTTCGTACTTGGCACTGATAATTTCCACGGCATCCTTAGATAAATAATTTACTCCCCTTTCCAAAAATAAATAAACTAATTTAGTTCCAATTTCACATGCTCTTTAGCAAATAGGCTCTCTTTTGGAACTGTAATATCCTTAATTATCTTTTTCTTGGAATTTGATTAGTATAGTATTATGGAAATACAGTTACGATATTTAAGTAGATTTTAAAAGATCCCACCTAAAATAGTTTACTAGCGTAATGATGGGTAATACTATCTAATCTTTAAGAGAAAATGGTATTATATACGCTATGTTTTTGTTAATGTGACGTCATAGGCACATGGAAACAGTTCGTTACACCTGAGAGTACCAATTACGGCCATTATCTTTCATTTATTTCAAACAACTGCAAATAACTCAAATATTTTATAACCAAATGCTTTGAAAAAATTTGAGACTGTGTACGGTCATACGATACACAACTTTGCTAGAGAGTTTTTTTTTAATAATGTACCGATTGCTAGAAAAAAATATTTTGCTTCATTTTGGTTTATTTTGACAACGAAATATGTGCTACTTCAGGGGCAAAAATCCAGACATCCGTTTAATGTATTGCAACAGAAAATTTCAGATACACACAATGATATAAGCCTATAAGTGTCAAAACTGCCAGAATGAATTTTTGATATATGTATTAATTTGCGTTAAAAATATTTTTGAAACTACTGCAAAACTAAAGAGCGAAGCCTTAATTCACGTCTAAAAGTCAGACAATTAATCTACCGTAAATTTATTCTTCGTATGACTCGTGACGATGAGTAGTTTTTATCAATAAGAAGTTTGTTAGTTACGTTATGTAACGTTTATTTTCGAGTCACAAAAAATATCCCGGCCGATAATTTCAATAGTTATATGTAATTATTAAAACTTGTTTACTGTCCTGGCGTAAAAACCTAATAAATGTGAATATGTTATCTGCTTACAGTTATCATTGCATTTTGAATGCACAGTAGTTTAATTTTTACATACTACAACAAAAGAGAAAATTTAATAAAGGCGCCATTTATTTTTAGTCTAAATCTCCAGGCAACAGTACAGATAAGTCTGCCAACGTAATGCTACGTCTGCCAGAACTTAAGATCGCTCCAGTTACGATTAAAACCGTTAAGAAATTTCGATCCTGACATATGAGTTTCTAAATAAATATTTATATAATTGTTTACGACTCATTCTGGTACACGGTTTCTACAGTACCGTCGCAATATACTAGATTTAAAATTAATTGAGAACTCCCTGACTCTCGGCCAATATAGTTACCAACTATTTAAAGATTAAAAAATACATACATTTTTGTATCAGTGTTAAGCAGTTTTTCTAACAAAAAATAGTATACAGATTAATTTTATACTTAAGTGTTTATACGTAAATACTTTAAAATACCACATATCGTATATTTGCCTTTTTACTATATAAATATTCCATGAATTTAATTCCTCTATCAAACGTATTCTTTAACATCAGAACTGCTAAGTGCTGGAATTCTTTAATACATACTTTTTTCACACATTTTTTGTCATTAAAAATGTTTTTATATTACGACTTTTAGAATCAGGTACGTAAGTAGGGTTTATCGACTAACCAACAGCGAGGTCATTATGATATTAAGCCTGTGTCTTGTATAAAAGGAAAGGGAGGGAATCGTCTCGCCTCCTCAATATTGATCTGTAAATGTTTAGGAAAACAATCCAGTGTGTTACCACTACATTAATTCTGTCATGTATATAATAACCAGTCAGTTAATAAATACATGCACTTGTCGTAATAGAATTTATCAATGGATAACCTCAAATTTTCATACCTTAAGAAATTTTAGATAGGAGTCGAAATTTCAATAATTCGAAGACCGTACTTGTGTAAATAGTTTAACAATACATTGCCTTTAAAACACAATCCTGGCATTGATATGTCATTCAAATTATTTAATTATGTAAGTTACTAGTAAATAACCAATATATATTTGAGCATTGATCTTGTACTAAGGTACGCGTAGATAAACACATAGTGTGCCCGTTGCTGCTAAGAATGTTATGAAATACCATAAAATATTGAAACGACTGATAACGGAGATACAAAAACATTTTAATTTATGTCTAAGAAACGTAAGGTAGAGTAAGTGGGCTTTACATCTTGTCGACAACAGCAAGGTCATTAGAGATGGTGACACAGATCTTTATACAATAGCAGGAGAAAGGAACTGGGAGAATAATCGGCCATGGCCTTTTTACGGAATCATCAAGCATTAATCTGGAACGATTTCGGTAAATTGTGGAAAACGGTAATCAGGACCGAGGAGCAGATAATTGAAAGCGGGTCCTACAGATGAGCGAGTTGAGCGTTTTACCGTTGAGCCACCTCACTCATGTTACTGCGAAAATGTTCGAAACAGACCAAACAGATTTATTAAAATGAACGTGAAAACGAATTATTTATTTAATTACTAGTTATTCGTTTAAACTAATCTCTAAATAATATAAAAACTAACATGCGGTTCACATTCCACGTCCGTTATCGGATTTCAAGCTGGTTTCGTCAGTTAAGCTGACCGTAAAAAATATTTTAAAAAATTATCTAAAGACGCACATTATGTCTTTGAATGTCTCTTGTAATGGGACCGAGTAACGTAGTGTACCATTGTGGACATACGCCATTGTAATATTATGTCGTCCCAGAAATTTTAGAATGAGTAAAAGCAAACAAACTAAAAACGAAAAAAATGAGAAAACGAGCATAGTTTGCCTGTAGTCAACACATCCATAAACCAAAACTACAGCACATGAAAGATCCCGTAAAGAATTATTCAACAACGAATAAAGGAGAATAAAATAAACATCCAAAAATAAAATTCGAAACACAGAACCAAATATTCTGTAAAACTCAGGACGCCACAATAAAGACAGCACAGACAATACTGGGACGAAGACAATAATGGACACAAGACAGGATAACAACGACGACGTCACAGACAACAGACTAGAAGACACAACGATGAAGACACAAAAGAACACAGTAGATTTCCAAATACCGACTTTTCACGACGTTTCGGGAGCTGACATGCTCCCGTCTTCAGCTGAAGTAAAAGTGAAAACTGGAAATAATGTTCATGTTAGCGAGAAGTGTCGCAGAAGAAGAATCAAGACTCCAGAGCGACAACTCTGTAGGTTTTGGACGGTACGTTCAACATTTAACAAATGCACATTAATGACAAATGGCATAGAAAATTGTATCTAGAAAATTGTACCGTTAGTACCTTGTAGTTACTTAAAATAAATAAATAACCTTTTGTTGTTGTGTTTTCTATAATTGTGCAGTACCTTAGCCATCTATAGCACAAAGACACGGACTTCGATATGGACACCAGTCCAGAAAGTTCTGAGCTCCACAACGGCAATGACTGTCCCTGATTAGCTTGTGTCTTACAAACAGGCGAACAAGGGCTAGCCATTTCCCACGGAGAGCTTACAAAGATCTGGAGGCCATGAATGGTAGTTTTTTCACATTGGTGCAAAAACTTCAAAACTTTAGAACGGAATTCTTCGAGAAAATAGAAAATTGCGCGAAACCATATGGTGCACAATTCTATGTAGGCATTTTGCAAAATAATGCGCTGTTCGTTCGCAAAAATTATTTTGCTTATTTTCGTAATAATGGTTCGTGGTTCTTTGGGTGCGAATATATGGAAAAAATATTAGGCGATTGCTACCAAAAATAAAGTACAAGTTATGATATCTTTCCAACAAAAAATGTAGGGAATCTACACTTTAAAAAAAATTCAAAATCACTGCACAACTGTTATGCATGGTCTTTAGAGAGCGTGGTACATAATTCAACGCTAAAAGCATTAATCTATAACTGTAGGTTTCTTGAAGCCAATTTGCGAAAGTTAAACAATAGCAATCCTAGACAATAGTTTTACCCAACGTTTTAAACAAAATTATTTCTAGTGTTACGAACTTCTGAGGCACAATCTCTGACACCGGAACCTTGTACATTTAACGGCGACGCAAGAGATCACGCGTAACGAATTAGTAATTCTGGATAAATATTTACTTATCATAAAGTTGGCAAATACCATTATCTATAATTATCATTGAGTATTTGATCCATATTGACTTCAGAAAAAAGCGTAGAAATCAATTTATGTTTTCAGCGTTTATTTATCTATCCCACACTCTTAAGTGACACTTTCTGGCAAGGTTGCCGTATCGAAAGTTTAAGCCTTATATCAGAGACGGCTATGGCAGCATACAAATATAATTTTTTCAGTGCCATTTTTGCAACATAGTTTCTAAAAGGTTGAATTTACGGTGCGAATTGTTAGCAAACCCATCTTCAGGAACACATGCCAGCGCAGAAGATGGAAGTGGTAAACTGTGAAACAACGTACTTGTTCCACTCTAGCGCCAACATGTTTGTGACGCCTGGACGCTGGCAGCCCGGAACTAACATCAGTTCCTTCCAGGACTGTAGAAGCGGCGGTCCTTGGCATCGCCCGCCACCAAGTTTTAAACTTCGCCGACCCCCACGCCACTCCAAACTGTTAAGGCACCTCATCCTCCTCTTCTTCCTACGAATGTTACGCGAGCTATAAATATATTTCCTCCTTAGACGGCGGGAAAGTTTCTCGGTTGTCGAACTGCAGTATATAACCTTCTACACGCACACCGCGGCTCGAAGCAAACATCCCACGTATATAAGTTATCCGCGGGAGAGTTCATTCCATGAGCTGAGAAGAAAGAGTAGAGAAGATATTCCTTCGGCATGTGCTCAGTTTGGCGGATGAACAGAGGAGAAACAGGAACCTCGCCGTACATGCTACACAGTATATGATGCCTCTTCAGAAAACTAAATATAAGCGCAGATGTTAACACACTATCGTTTCAACCATTACATGAGTATTTTCACACAGAATTTACTGACTAGATTTTAAACGTACACTCTCGTTCTTTTCTGAGGCCATGTTCCTGGAATAAAAGAATGCCCCTTCTCGTATCACTTAATCAAATATTTTACAGCTTACTGATTTACCCGTAATAATACGGCAATTGTTTTGCTAGTTGTGTTCCAATGTGCATTAAATTCAATGATCACAAAAATGTCCAGTTGCGTGGGTTCACCAGTGCCCGGGAGAAAGACGAAAATCATAAGTCCGTGTGAAATTTGATATTTCTTTTGGACTTACATGTTGCTAACTAAACCAAACTGACAATGCAAAGTAAAATAAGTTACTTTGTTTAAACTGTATTTTGAAAGCGAAAATAAGAAAACCGGATAATATTACTAAATAAACTAGACGGGACGCAATTACATTTAGTCCATTGATATAAGTTACTATATTTCTTCACTAAACGGCACAAAATAAAAGTTTAGTGTGTTCCAATTGTATCCTTAGCTGTCCCAAAGTAATTCTAGTTTACTGGACGAATTTTGCTAGAAAGAAAATATTAGGAAAGGAACATACAGTACCAATAATTTAAAGTTCCTAAAATATCTTCCAAAGTTGTCCGAACGTGCAATGAATATGGTAAAGTAAGTACTTTATTTTAGTTATGTTATTTGCCAGAAAACGTTTTATGTAATATTTTACAGCAAGTTAAATATTTGTTTTATACTGTTTTGGTGTCTGCATTTTTAACCATCACTATGACATTAGCTTTTGCCTGTTTTGCCATTTAGTGTCTTGAGGTTCCATTTGATCTGGCAATAAGGTTTGTCATCACATGAAACTTACAAAGTTTACATAACCAACCTTTATTAAGAACAATGCATTTGTTTCGTAAAGAACCGCACCGCTAAAAAACACGTTTGAAGCGACATATCCTACCGCCAACAATTAATTTTTGTAAGGGGTTTAGTTAAATTTTTTTTAATATGGGGATAACATATAGAAGAGAAAAATTAATTCAGTTAAATAACTGATATACTGAGATTAACGGAGGGAAATTGTTTTATACGAACCTCTGTTAAGACAATCGAACATGTTTTTAATGCCGGAGTAGTAAGAATTAATTTTATTTCGGAATGGAGGAAAATATGAGTACTGAGTAAGAAAATAAAAAAAAATTACAGACATTTGAGACAATTTTTCTTAAGTAAAATTAATATTTGTCACATAATCCCTAGAACTTACAAATAAAATAATTTAATTGTACCCTACCTTGTGAAAACTGTCTTTCTTTGTAAACGATTATATACATACATACATACATACATACATACATACATACATACATACATACATACATACATACATACATACATACATACATACATACATACATACATACACACATACATACATATATTTTAATCGACTAGAGTAACCCTGATATTTATTGTTTGAAATGCAAAGACATTCACGTATAAAGTGTTAAGGCCAGTACGTATTTTTAAAGATTGATATCTATTTTCTAAACGTTTATTTTATTTTCTTAATTTCCGACTATTTTACTTGGTTTTTCTGCATCCCCTCTTTTATTTATCCTTCCTCCAAAATATTGTTCGTAAACTTTTCACGAGACATAATATAATTTGTTCTGCTTCATTTTGACGAAAACTGTATTTTAAACGATAAATTAACAATCATATAAGACGCATGTTTTATATTTTCTGATCGAGAAATTTTATAGTATTTTTCAGAGCATATTTTCTTTTTTTGATGTATTTTCTATTATATGTGTAAGATAGGTGAAGGTAATTTAATTATTAACAAAAGGAGAGTAAAATTTTTGAATGCGTAATTTAAGTAGCTTCGCAAGACGTGTTCTTATATTGTTTCTGCGGAACGGCTTCGTAATTGCATGAGCAGAGGTGCCATGTTTGTTAGCTAGGGTCACCACAACTTCCACGAAAACAATGACTGTACCGACACGCACATGTGACCTTTTATATTTGTCATAATGGCACGTAACGTCACCAGTTGATTGCAGGCATTGTGAGGAACCCCCTCGTTGGCGCCCAGAGGAACGCCCGGACTATTACGAGATGATAATGGGATGTGAAGTGTCGGTTAGCCGGCTAGTCAGCGCCACTTTCTCACTTACAAGACGTGAGAACTGAGCCTTAACTGGCCCTATCATTCCACACCGAGACAGTCTCTAGGAAAAAGGTCACAAAAGTTCGACTACGCGAGCCTCATGTTTATGTAGGCTATTTTGTAATTACGCATTTAGTTAAATCGCTCATTTCAATCAGTGAAACTTTACTCACTAAAATTACTTGAACGTGTTAGTTCTAACAAGCGGACTGAAGGAAAGTTTTGTATATTACGCCCAGAATTGTCAAATCCTCTGAAAAAAAAAATATTTTTTAAACGGTGAAATTTAACTACTGTGTGTACATTGATTTGAAGTTAAACTTCGTGACGGGGATTTATTTTCACAGTTATAATTAAGGATCTATTTATTGCAACTGTTCTCAGTGATTTTTTTTGTTATTTATATTTATTAAAATATACCCTAATTCTGATTGCATCCGTATAAAACGTTTAAAGTTCAGTTACTTGGTATTTATTAATGTACGAAAATGTAAAATAAAGGTAGCTATTAAAAAAACCACATTATGTTACTTAGACCTTCTGTATTTATGTATCATTATCAACGCTCCAATTTCCTCTTCCATTGAAGCCTCTATCATTTAGCTTTCAATAGGACCATAGGAAACGAAAGTTTTGTGTAATAACTACATATGAACATTTTGAGGCTCATGTATTTATGTCTTACTAGTAACTGAAACCAAGTATGCAATGGTAGCGTGTAACTTACCCAAATTAAGCAGGTGACTAGTCCAGAATAAAACTGATTTATAATTTTGACACTATGGTAAATTCATAATTCATGGAATTTTATGATAAATTTGCTTTCTCAACCGAACATATTAGATAAATTAAAATTTCTCATGTAATTCAATAAATTTACTATCATATTTAACATGTAATAATTCCAAGGTTAAAAGCGTATAAAATATAAATATACTGTATATTGGGAAATGTATGTTCCCTACACACCACAAACATATAAAATGATAAACATGATTTTTGATGCATAAAACATAGAAATAATCAAAACTAATTGTATAAAGCTTATAATATATACGACATGCAAATGTAATTTAAGAGGATTTATCACCTCCCATGCAGAAAATGCTAGTACCACAAAAACTAGTCATGATAGCTGTTGAAAATGTCTCCTTATAGGAGAATTACAATTAAAGATTCCGTGTATATTTTTGTACATAACTATTACGAAGAGTCATACACTATACTATTTTAAGTTTGCGTTGTTGAACTTTACCTATACCTATTAATATATTACGTGCATATTGAAAGATAACATATTTAACTAAGCTTCTATTATATTTTCAAATAACTCTTGCTAAAAAATTTACACTGGGAGAATTGAATAAAACTCTATCACGATAAATGACACAGGCTCTTGAATATATTTTAATTAATTTAATTTCTTTACATCTTTACAAAAAAGTAAAACCTGTATACATGAGTTATTTCCATATTTACTTAGCGAATATTAGCCACTCTGAAGGTAGAGCTACACCACAGTTAAGTAAACAATAGAATTTAGAATTGATTCCTCGGTAAAAATGAGATAAAACAACATAACACAGCTTACGACAAAATAATAATAAGGAAAGTTGTGCATTCACATGTACAGTAAAACAGTTGTATTACATTTTAAGTACACAAAAGTTACTCTGAAAGACGAAAAAAGCGAATGAAATAAGATATTGGGTCACTCAACGTATCTTTCAATAATATTCCCAATAAAAACACAGTATTGGCGGTTCGGGATAAGTGAGCACTCAAAAAAGCCCTGCTAAAGTTATATTTCCAGCCAGTTCGTATCTTCCCGCACGAAACAGCTAATGACTGGAATTGTCTAACCTCTCTGGACACGCTTGTAACATAAATTTTGCAGTCAGTAGGAATTTATAAAGCTTGATAAAAAAAGTTTATTAATTATACAGAATGTTTCTTAAATAGGGGGACAAACTCCGCATACGTGTTCCTCACGAAAAACTGTGACGAAAACATATTTTGCACTTTTCACCTAAACGCAATGTTAAGGGAGTAATGGACCTCTGAACATCGAATTTTAAAATAGTATTTTCCCAAAATATCGGAAACTAATTGACATAAAAATACCATATTTTCAGCATTGCTTACGGCTATTGAGATCTGCAAACCAACAGGAAATGCTGATTGAAACCTTCTGCCCTTATGAGTATAACTTTTTTACCGTCCGGATTTTCGAACATCTGAAGATGGTTTATTGAGTAGTGTTACCTGTCTAACAAAAAAGGTCCTCTTGTTGCAATAGTCTAGGACTCATAGTTTTCTTTCAAATCACAAATGAAGCTATAGCGATAGAGTTCCTGAAACAATGGTATCGTGAGTTAGAAACATGCAGGTAACGTTAAATGTGCACCATCAACAATTCAAGGAACACAACGAAATACACACATGAACGCACTATTGCCTATGCTGTATGCTGTGTATCTTAGGTGCAAAATACAGGACTTAAGAGCATTCTTAAATGACGATATGCAAAACCAAGGTGGGTTTGGATGGAAAGCCATCACACGAAAAGGGATAGGTAGAAACTTCACTGAAACCTTTAAAACGCAAATATCCAAATGCTTAGTTTTATCACACAAAATGAATTTTACTGTACAAGTTGACCAGAAAGCCATCTTTTTTTGTACACTACACTTTATTCGAGAAAGAAAAATTAACGTGTTTTTTGTTTAAAAAAGTTCTGATTCTGTAGACACCAACAAGTATAATTTACTAGTAAAGTGTATTAATTGTAATATGAAAACTTCGGGCATTAATTTTTGTTTTCCATGTATGGTACAGTTTCCGATCCGCAAAGAAATACCTAACAAAGTTATGCTATTTTTTGTTTTCAAATTTTGAAGCATGTAAAACGGTTAGTGGTCAACCAGGCATTTTGGACGTGTTCGCAGATTCATGATGAGACGTGTTCGTGTATGTGCAGATTCGTGGGGTGATCATTTTGAACATTTACTGTAATGTTTGCCTACATCATTTGGCAGTATTGTATCAAGCATTGATAACTGTGCCGTGTGTCACAGAAATGCCAAGGATTAAACAAGTAACCTTACTGATGTAATACCTTACATTAGATGCTAACCTTTTCGAGCTACCCCCATGAGGGCAGGACAAGTAAAAATAAGTCTTGTACGGTAATTGTTATGTGCTTCTTATCGATTGCCACATACATCAATGCTTATGGACTACCAGTACATTTAACAACATAGGTTTTGCAACCCTTAATTTTCCAAAATTAGGTATTATTTAGTATTTCACATCACACAGTCTATACGCCTGTGTCAATTACACAAATCATATGAGAATTACGTATTATACAAAATTACGACACCTCATTCGTACATTATAAAACAAAGAAGTGCATAATTTTGTTAGGTTACTCTTTGCGGATTGGGAATTGTGCCAAACATGACAAACAAAATTTAATGCCTGAAGTTTTATACATACAATTAATTCCCTTTACTACTAAATGATACTTGTTAGTATCTACAGAATCAGAACTTTTTGAACAAAAACACATTAATTTTCTTTTCTCGAATAAGGTGTCATGTGCAAAGAAACAAGATGGCTTTCTGGTACACGTGCACTGTAATATTCATTTTGTGGAATAAAACACAATATTTGGATATTTGCGTTTTAAAGGTTTCAGTGAAGTTTCTACCTATCCCTTTTCGTGTGATGGGTTTCCATCCAAACCCACCTTTTTATTGCATATCGTCATTTAAGAATGCTCCTAAGTCCTGTGTTTTGCACCTAAGATACACAGCATACAGCATAGGCAATAGTGCGTTCATGTGTTTATTTCGTTGTGTTCCTTGAATTGTTGATGGTGCACATTTAACGTTACCTGCATGTTTCTAACTCACGATACCATTGTTCCGGATACTCTATCGCTGTAGCTTCATTTGTGATTTGAAAGAAAACTATGAGTCCTAGACTATTGCAACAAGAGGACCTTTTTTGTTAGACAGGTAACATTACTCAATAAACCATCTTCAGATGTTCGAAAACCGGACGGTAAAAAAGTTATACGCAATTAGAAGGTAGCCACCCCTGCTATTTTCATAAGGGCGGAAGGTTTCAACCAGCATTTTCTGTTGGTTTGCAGATCCCAATAGCATTAAGCAATGCTGAAAATATTGTAGTTTTGTGTCAATTAGTTTCCGATATTTTGGGAAAATACTGTTTTAAAATTCGATGTTCAGAGGCCCATTACTTCTTAATATTGCGTTTAGGTGAAAAGTGCAAAATATGTTTTCGTCATAGTTTTTCGTGAGGAACATGCAAGCGGAGTTTATCTCCATATGCAAGAAAAATCCTTTATACAACACGACTATGTCGATTTCGGATGCTTTTGTTTCAGTATTTTTATACTTAACTAGGAAAATACACGAAACTATGTTGCGAAATTGCGCTGCCAACCATACAAGCAGAAAGGAATCTAAAGTTAATATTGAATTACATACAGTAACAGCTAGTGATATTTTTAAAATGTTATATTTTTAGTGCTCACTTTATTCCGAACGACTTATACTTCTGATTCAGAGTGTTAACAACTATGAGCAAATGTAAAAAAAAAAAAAAAAAAAAATTTCAGCTTCGAACAGCACTTGTAACCCCATCTGCGTTTCCGAAAAAATCAGCTCCTACATTAAGATAGCCGTGCGACGCCTTGGAGTTAATCAAAATGAATGACTTGTTTGATGAGCGTGTTGCTTTCTGAGTTGTAAGCGACAGTAAATTATTCTTGCAAAAGTGCAAGAATTTGTAATATTTATGGTAAACAGTGGCCGCCTGGGAAGCGTCTGGGGGCTCTATTGGTCGGCGCCTCTCCCTATTGGCTGATCACTTTCGTCTGTTTTGACGTAGTATTTGTACGCCCAAGACGAAGAAGAGTGGCAGCAAAATGAGCGACCCAAACAAGCACATATTAGCCTCTAGGCGCACGAGTGACTGAATTTAGCACAGTCGTCTCACCGATGACTTACCTGTATGAGACGTTCAGTGGTGCTTATATCATTTTATGACGAAACATTAAAGATAGAAGTATGTTGTACGCGCCAACATCTTTTTTATAGGAATCGGTACAAATATCATTACACATAAAAAATATCCGTGACAACACAACCGTTTTCGTCCGCTTTCGGTTGCGAGAAAATTACCTTTAGAGGTTAATGGAAGAGAAATGAGGAACTTTAGGTCAGCGCTTTGCAATGAGGTTTTCTTTTAGCTGGTTAGTGTTGAATGTAAGTTTGTTGAGGTATACTTGGTTGAAATATGTGAAGTGGTTCTAAAGAACTGTAGCACAGGATATGTTTTTCAAAGTGCATGCTGTGTGTAATTACATTACCAGTGTAGCAGTTTTTCCCTACATACCAGGTATTGTAATGTTGGCACAGACACACCAGAATGCATTTTATAGCAAATTGAACATTGTAGTGACTTGTAAAAATAATACCCTTTATGTTGCTTAGAATGTACTGCTCAGAAAAGCAACATGAAATGTTCACAAAACCCAACGCTACAAAAGTCCTAGTTAATAAGAGGGTGACCACCCCTGTTATTTTCATGAATGGAGTTTTAAAGAGCAGTTTCTGGATTTTGCTGAAGATCTCTATAATACTTATCAATGTGCACAGAATTGAAAGTTAACACGAAGTTGTTTCCAAAAATTTGCCAAATACAATCTCAAAATTCATTTTTCAAAGGCGGTTGTCTCCCTTACAAATTACGTTATAGGCAAAAATGTCATAGTGTAACTAGCCCATTCCTAATTTTTGATAAGGAAACTTCTCCGAAAGTTTTTAACATAATATAAATAACAACCTCTATATTGAATTTCGCAGTAATATTAAACAGACTAATTCTGTGATCACTGATATATTTTTATTTGTCAATAACCTCATTAACAAAGCCTGTGCTGTAATAACCTAAATGCTATAGATAAAATCCATTTGCTGAACATATTGGCGTATATTGTCCATTCGTGATATAATTAGCACTTTTAAATTAAAACTTTGTGTAACATTTCACACACGAATGCTCGGTTATTTGCTTCCAGAAAAAGTTAGTGGAGAGTTAGGTAAAGTAACTTTGTGTTGTATTATCTTACCTACTAAGTGTACAGTGACGAAATTAGAGGTAACTCAAGTGCTCACCACTTTACCGAGAGTGGACTATATTATTAGAAAACGATTACGCCCAACAAAAGACTATTTCTTCTTTATTTGTGTGTGTTATTATTAAAGATCTCTAGATGCATAACTTAACAATATTTTTAAAAATTAAATGTAGGATACGTTTTGTGAAGTTTATGTTGTGTTGATCTTAACCACAGATGATTTTATAAATTATTTGAAAGTGTACATTTGTACATTTTTTTCAGTTTAAATATATTTGAAAGAAAATATTTATAAAGTTTCGTATGGTTTCCTCCATTATGCCATTCTTTCATTGCGGGAAGTTTCTGTACCACGCCAACGCAAAATGTAGTAGAGATTGACAAATCTTAAATATATTCTTTATAAATGTTTATCTGCTCAAATTCGGTTAATTTTTTACTTAGATTTTTGGCAGGTTTCGAATATATAACTTATTATTAAGAAATATATAAGGGTCATCATATAAAATACTATAATGTCAGTGAATAAAATTTAAAAAAATTAGTATTTTATGTTGTGCCGAACATCATTACTGCTACTACAACTTGTATGTTTTCCATTCAAGTTTCTCCTGGTATTTAAATTCATTATTTTAGCTGTGTTTTTTTTTTTGTAAATCTTTTCACTTAAAACATTTTTCTAAAAAAGAAAACCGCTATTTCTCCCAGTAATATAATAAGCATATTTTAGGAATGAGAAATGCTTAAATAACTCCTTTTTGCACCTGCGAACCCCAACATTTCCCGGGGGGGGGGGACCCTCGGAGCTCCACCTTTCTTTTGGGCTAGGTGTTCCTGAACAATTAAATAAGTTTCAGTCTCCCCAAGTAAGTATGAGCTTGCAACGCCCATGGGCCACACAATAATATTATACTGGCAATTGGAAGAGGAATGCAATCGTCTTGCTACGACAATGCAAGCAGAACCTTAAAATGTGTTGCTTTTATTGTGTATGTGTTTGTTGGTGAGTTGTGCGTGCGCTCGCAAAGGTTTCTGACATTAAAGAAAAAGAATAAATCAAAGAAGGGGGCGGGAGGCGGAAAGGTGTACTTAATAAAAAAATAATATTTTTTTTTCATTTTTTAATACTGCCATTAACACCATTTCCCACCCTTTACAAAAAACTATTATTTCATTTATTTTTGTACCATCATTTTATTTTACTTATATATACTGTTATACATTAGTTACCACTATAACTTTAGTAAAGTTTACTATGCAGAAAAGTTTTATTTCTTTTTTCATACAAATTTTGGAAAAATTTAGTTTTCGAAAAGGCATTGAAAATAGAAATACGTATACGTATTTTTTTCGAATTGCTAATGATTATTTGGAGTGTTCAAGAATAACTTTATCACTACAGGTTTGGCTGTGTGCTGCTGAAAACTATTCTCAGCAGATTTAATAGTCCCGCAGCAAGTGAAATACAAGTAATTAGAAGAGATATGTTGATTTAGATACATACATTACAGTAATATATTATTCTTACTATTTAATTTACTGTTATTTTTATTGGGCAAAGAGAGAGAGAGGGAGAGAAGGGGAGAGATAGGAAGAGATAGAAGGATACAGAGGGGAGAGAGGGGGAGAGAAAGGGAGCGAGAGGGAGAGAGGGAGTGAAAGGGAGAGAGGGGGAGAGAGAGGGGAAAAGAGAGAGAGGGGTGAGAGGGGGAGAGAGAAGGAGAGAGGGGGTTGGAGAGAGGGAGAGAGAGGGGGGAGAGGGAGAGAGAAAACGTGCATGCATGACATAAATAACATGACGAAGTTTGTAATTTTATATTAAGTTCATGTTTTTATTTAAACATAACTAAATAATTCACAATGAAAGTACATTTCACGTACTAGCGCTTTTCGTATATAAAATCAAATTCGAACAACATTGTGTATTTTCTGAAATTTAGAAATTTTTTGCTACTTTTAGAATCTTTTTAATACAAAAATATTTTGTATTGGACTTTTATATACTTAAAGCCGTAGCCCGTGACGTAAACTTTCAGTGTGAATTATTTCATTTCAATGTGTTGATTACTTTTCGGGGTGTGTATAAAGTAAAAACATGCAAATTTTTACTTTGAAATGCCAATATGGTAAAACTGGCTGAGCAATTTTTTTTGTAAGAGGATAATATTCTCCCAAGTAACGTCTACAAAACTAACACTGTTTCATACAAACATAACATTGTGATTGTTTCCCTCTGGAACACGCCATTAAAGTGTCAGCATGATGTGTGGAGCCTGGTCTTTGTGACTCGCTAGTCGAAACAGCAGAGAACCTCATAGCAGAGCTGTAGTTGGTGTTACCTCAATCTGAACCAACCCCGCCACGTTCTAGTGTACGCTACTCCGTGTTACTGTGCTGCACGTATTTCAGGTGCCCTACTAAATGACACACATCAATGCAATGAACAAGTAACATACATTACACATACGCGCACCCAGCTACACAATTTGCCTTCATTCAAGGCGTTGTATTTACCAGTTACCCTAACAGAGGACGGTTTATCAAGAACGGGGAGAGTATGAGTAATGAAAAAAAAATGTAATTTATAAATTAAAATCATTACCTTATCATGAAAATTAAATTCATACTCTGTGTTACAAAATGTAATGCAGTGTGATAACTGCAGCCTAAACATTTTAGTTACTGGTGAGAAAATGTTAAGTAGCCTTTTATTAGTGAAGACTGCTTGTTTTATTTCAGCTAAAACAGTACTAAACCGCTTTCTTTCAACTCTAGTGTATTATATAATAAAAAAAAATGTTACGATTTTCTTGATGTTCCGCAACACACTACTACCGTAAAATGTCTTTATTATTTTAAACGACATGTTCTGATCTAACCGCCTCTTTAAAGTTGTACGTAATATGAAACGTGACTTAAAAGAATATGTGAGAAAAACAGCGACAAATATCGATTGCGTTTTCCTTATTTTAAAGAAGCCTCGAGCGACGTGAAGCAGTGTTAAAAAACTGGGTTCGTATTCAGGAGAACCTGGGTTCGATTCCCACTATAACAATCCTGATTTAGTTTTTCTATGGATTTCCTATCACTCCCTAAGATTTCTGTGTTGGTTCCTCATCACGGGTCATGGCCGTTTCATTCCTCGTTTTCAGTCAGTCTCAGCCACTGGATCTATTCGTATCACGTACCTACTTAGCTTAGATGGAAAATAAGTTGATAACGGCGACATACCATCCTAGGTCTCACCTGGCTGGCCTACCACGGTCGCTTAAATTTATGTTGTAAAATAAGTCACGTGATTTGAAGTTCATGCTGCAGGACTACGCGTTCGTTTATTTTTTATTTCTTGATCGCATCATCACTTACAGAAGTAACAAGAACCACGTTAGTATCGATTGTTGTCTTGCTGTGAACGATGTGTCTTAGCCAAGAAAAATGTTTCGCAATGTGACGGAAAAATATTTTCTGCGGAAAAAAATATCGATGCCTTGTGTGAAACGTGTTCATCTCGTAGTCACTAATATATGCGAAGCAGCAAAATCATATCTGATCACACCGAAATATAACCATTGCATCAGCCATCAAAGAGAGATTTTAAATGTGCCGGAGAACGTGGCTTTGCTTAGTAGCTGTTTTAACTTTTCCTGCCTAGTAGTGTATAACGAGTGATTACTTTCCAGAATTGTAGTGAAACACAAATTGGCAATTTATATAAGTAAATTTACATGCTCTCATTCTTAAGGCTGTTCAAGTATGAAATCCATTATATATAAATTTGTGCGACGTAATGTTAGTTTTGCAGACGTTACTACTGACCAAATTGTTCTATAATGGAACAATTTTAGTAAACATTGTGTTCGCATAACGGCACGTAAAAGTTAACTATTTGATTATTACGGCAGCATACGCCCCACTAAAATCAACAGACTGACTGAAATAAAATAACTTACTCGGAAATTAGATGTCACGGTCTACATACATAAAATAATGAAAACATAAAACAATGTATGTGTTTTTAATTGCTGAAAAATAAAGATTACATCGACAATTAGCGAAATATTTGGTACATTAACGAGTGAAATGAATTTTATCACTCAAATTGTGTTATTTTCCACAAATAACGGCGTTCCTCCTGAACACGATACCACGATTATAGCTATACTGTCAATTTATTGTGGTGTACGTTGGAAATTACTTGGTGCACATTCCCTTCTACGTCACAACAAGCTGTCATGGCGAGATGTCGAGTTGCTAGGTAAGATCTGATAATAGAGTGGCCCTGCTCTCTAAATACCCGTGGCCGATTGAATAAAAATCGGAGAGTGGCTCACATTATATACCGACTCGACGCACTCTGTTGTGACGTAACGTGCGCCTGGAGTGTTAGTGAGTCCTGGACTCGTCATAGAAAACTATTAAAAATGATATTGCTAATATGATGATTTCAATGAGCACTTCAGCAACCTTAATTCATTCGTGTGCAACGACTACTAACTAATGCTGTGATGTAGTTCATTTCCACATACACGGCACGGCTAAAAACGTTGGCAACGGTCCGACAATGTGCATGCCGTTCTGAAATATTAGTTGTTGTATTTCATGCGTGTAGTACACCCTTCGTTAGAAGCAGGACGCATAAAGAAGTCGTACTGGCACGCGCTTCTTTGTATTCCCTTCCTCCCATACGTGGCTCGCTAGCAGTACCTTGTTTACACCCCTGATTTTACGAGAATGTTTTTAGCAAAGATGTCTGCTTTCCGAAAATAAACAGCAATCTATAGTTCACAACCTTTACAGGAGTATTTCAAGTTCGACGTTTGTGTAGGTAGTATTACTTGTATATTTCCAGATTTTTGTCTATTGATCCTAAATTTCAAAAAATAATAATAAATAAAACAAACTCTTCACATAATGTGTGTTCTCCTGACTTGTACCGGCTTAAAGATTTTAAAGTGACAAAACTTACAAACTGAAAGCGTTAAAAGTGTTCAACATTGCGACTTCAGGACAGAACATGTTCTTTATCATCAAATCTTGGTGCATTTTATTTTATAAAACGAAAATATAGCTTCGACTCACGAAAATATATACATGAATTTAGCTTTATGCTTCCTCGTGGAAGTACACGAACTTTTAATTTCGGTTTAATTCTACTTTTATTCCGGCAAAACGTATTGCGGGAAGTCAAATATTTAAATAAAATATGACCTGATTCTAAAATTAAAAATAATTAAACTATTTTTTTTTAATATTAAGAGTATAAATTCACAGGGAATTATATAAATGATTTGTTGCCTCGATTTTTCCATCGTAAAATGTTCTAACTACTTCAACTACTAGGTACTAAATAACATTCGCATAGATAGCGGATGTTTTTGGGGGCCAATTTTAGAATATTTTTGGGATAACATGTTTTAAATCTAATACTTTTATTCGGACTATTGTCACATATAAACGTTTGCTTTTCATTTCTAAAATTAAATTTACAAAACAGTTTTTATATATAATATTTTAGACACACACAATTATATTTAAATTGTGTTCTTTAAACTTTTTCGCAACTTCATGGGTAAAGTTAACGTCAAATTGAAGAGTACTTTTAGTTACAGGTTTCAGTAAACTTTATCGACTTTGATGAATTACAAATGCGCTAAAGAACATTTGCTGGGTATTTAAAATAAGCTCTTTTTTCAATACGTTATTCCTACAATCAAAGACTAATTACGTTGTTTACGATAATGCAAGTAAGTGTAGTGTCAGGTATGTAATATCGCCTTATAGCTTTCAGTGCAATTGTTGTCATAACTAGAAAATTAATAGCGGTAACTTCACAGATTATTTATCAATGAATCCGTGCTAAAGAGAAAAAAATCGATACAAGATTTTATTCATGTTTTAATACAAATGCCTATTGGAATGATTTATACCATAATTTATAGAAAACCATGATTAACGAAGTCAAAACTATAAAACATAAATAAAAATAACATTTTACATTCGTTATCAGTTATTTTCGTTTCGCATGTTTCTTGCAATAGCAGAAAATCCCATACAAGACTTATCGTGTTCGATGCAGCGACTAGCATATGTTTCACTCGGATTTTCACGGCATGAAGATGATTTATCTTCGTGGTTAATAGTGGTGCGCGCAGCCATTAGACAGAATAAAAAATATGGAATAAAAACATTCCTTTTTAAAGGGTGTGAAATCTCCGTAGAAGGAGTTAACATCTTAAATCTAAGGGCAGTGATGTTTTGACATTTACTACATAGAAGATGGAAGATACAGCCTCACGACAGGATAAATAGCTACAAGAGCAAAGTAAAAGTACATAGATCTTTGAAGCTCGCCGCTCGTTTGAGATGTTCCGACACAGCTATAAATAATCTTCCTCATTGACGTAACAAATATTACACGTAAATATGTCACTATCTATTAAGCAATGTATGCAGGCATTCTGGTTTCACATTTAACATTACGTTATAAATACTGTGACTGGAATGTATATTTATTTAATACCTATAAAACGCGATAAAATTATGTTTTTAAAAATAAAATTTTATTTGTTTGTCTTTTCAGGTTAATAAAATTAGTCCAAATTTACAGCCCTGCCAGAGGTAAATACACTTGACATAAAATTATAAAAATTACTGGAATTTCTTATCGATAGTTTTAAATCATTTGTCGGCAGTATACATCTTTCAACATTAACAGTGACCCACAACTCTACTGCTGCGAGGGTAAATGGAAGGTGACATAAAATAAAAACCTGAAGTTCTAGTAGCGGGAAAATTATGTGTAAATCTTTAAGCTCACTTCATGATTATCATGTAACTGAAGAAAGGCCTGTGTTGAATGCAAGAATAGTTCATCTGATCAAATTACAGGTTATTTCACCATAGTTTCTTTTTTGTTGTGAGATGCACAGAATACCGATAAAAAATGTATCTGCATATGTTGCCTGATACGTAGGCCACTGCAGCTACTTGCTTGAAGTACGCATTCTGACAATAAAATTGGTAACTGTACCAGGTTCATTAACAAGGCATGTGCCAGGATTGTAGAAGTTAGTGCACACTTTCAGACGGCCGTTACACAACACGTGTTTTATGTTAGACCATAATAAATGCGGGAGAAAAAAAAATCATCACTTATGACTTCAGCTACTTACAGTAGTGATTTTACATATCTACATTGACATACAGTGAAATAATGTTTTGTAACAAAATTTGAAATTTTTGCTATTGAATGTTTTTATAGTTGATTTATAATGTATACATTAATATCTTTTTCAATTAATTTTGGTATAGATCTAGTCATCACTGGAATTACGCTTTATAATTACCATAAAAATGAAATACATCAATTTCAATACTTTCCTTTTCGTAGGTTCAATAAATAGTTCAAGGGCGAATAATTATAATCAATACATTTCTATGAACTGAAAATAGACATCATAACTAGGCATGGATCAATAAATGTTATGTGTATCAATATTTTTACGAGGATCAAATACTATTCAGCAAAACTGAGATTTGCTCCATCTCATAATAGTGTGGTGACTCTTACAGTCTTACGTGGGTCTGTAAATGTGTTCAAAGGTGTTCACTTGACAAAACTTAATAATTTTATATTTGTGCGACATAGTGATCGCTTTATAGACGTTACTGGTCACTACATTTCCCACTTGTAAAACTATTTTAACTCTCATAGTTCTCACATAGTGACATGATAACGTAAACATGTTCAAGTTACGGGAACATAGTGATAACAAAAACCAAGTGTCATACGAGAATGAAATAATTTACATTGAAATGAGATATTATGGGCAATATACTGAAATGTATAAAAACACACAATGAGATTCCATTGTAATTAAAATAAATCTGAAAATGATGACAATTAACTTCATTTAGAGAATTTTTTTTTAATTATGAAACGACTGTTGTGTATTTTAAAATATTTAAGCATATTGTCCATAATATATAATTTCAGAGTAAATTATTTCATTCGAGTAAGACACTTGGTTTTTGTTATTACTATGTTCCCGTAACTTGCGAATTCTGACTTTGCCATGCTGCTATGGAAAAACTGCGAGAGCTAAAAATTTTTACAAGTGGAAAATGTAGCCACAAGTAACGATAGAATGAACACGTATGTCATGCAAATATAATATTATATATTTTTACCACGAGAACACCCTTAAGAACGAAGAACTCCGCTGCTTGGCTAGAAAGAAAAACGCACAATACATCATTCTCGTATTTCAACAGGAATTCTAGTGTTAGCTAAATTCTCAAGTTATCTGATCAAGTACACTTAAATAATTGACGTATTTGGGCGTTTGGATTTTCTATCCAGAACGTCACGAACCGTGCTGAATATAAAATAGGCTACCTCATACAGTTATCGTTAAACTACACAAAATTAATACCACACTGAACAAATAGGACAACCGACACTGTACGGTATTATTTAATGCGTTAATGCAAGAAATTTGCTGAACGCAGCGTTAGTTATCGACAGTATTGATAGGAATTGCCTTACATATGTGACAAACATGTTACATAGGGCATCCCTGTATGCGTTGTTAATTTTAAAATGTGCGTTCGTGTGAAAACATTGATTGAGTATTAGGTATAATTGAGAATAGAACTTTTGAAACCATGAATGTCCACAAAAATCCGAAAATGAGTTAATCCTATTTTTTATGTAAGGTCGGTGAGTTACACACGAATATACGGTCAAATATAATTATAAAATTTTCTGTACCTTTTAAAAATCAGGCAAAAATTTATTTTTATTCAAAACTATCCATGTAATTTTATATTCAAATGAAGAGTATAACGGCTGCTATGTATTGAATGACGTAGATACACGAAATGTTGCTCACGGCAAGCATACTTAGCTCCAAAGCCAGAGTTGTGCAAAATATTTATTCAGAACTAGACGTGACCAATTTTTTCTTTGATGTGAAATCTACTATTAAGATTCATCTCACAATAATAACCATAATTTGACAGAACGGCGTAGAACATTGAAACAGCAGTATTTCATTTTCGTTAGCACAGTAACATACCAATGTTATCGTTTTCCTGCAAAATTGGATAAGTTGGTCATGTCTGGTTTCGATAGTTTGTACCTGAATTGTTTGTCTTATGGTACGTCAGTGTATAAACAGGTTGACAGCTGAGTCCTTAGCAAAGATATTATTCAAGCAAGCAATACGTGTAATTTGGTTATGTTCTCAATCAAGGCAATAAGTGCACTGCTGACACAGCAGTTGACTAGCACCAAGTTCCAGTAAGGTGCTGTAAGTTGCACTTTTGACTATTTTGTACGTCATAGTTCAAATGGCTAGGGCGCTTATCTCGCACAGTGATCACTTTCCGGTAGATTCGACACGTATTTTCGTTTGTTGGAATCATTCTGGACAATAACGCTGGTCGGCCAGTTTCTTCGGGATCTTCCCTTTACCCGCCTCTTCATCCCGGCACTACACTACACTCACTCCGTAGCAACACTTAAAACTTCGCTGTTAGGCGCTGACCAACATCTCTTCTCTAACTTCATACACCTCTTACCTAGTCTTCACATTATCTCTCTCAGTCTCCCGTAATCTGGCGAGATTCTATCTTCTACTCTACTGTCAGGTACCTTACTGGATATGTGTCATCTTTCAAAACGGCGGCTGTTCCTTGAAAGGTAATTTCCCTTCATGAAAGAACGCCGTTTTGATTCGATTTTTTTAAATCAACGGAGGACATGTGAATGTTAGATCTTCATCAGTCTGACTGCCTGTTTCTTAAATACTCTTAATGTTCTTATTTGTATGCAAAAGAATTTGTGTTTTTATTGAAAATACCCGTAAAATATAATATCATACGTCACAGTGAAGTAAATATTTGCCAAGTATACCTTCATTATTATCATACACTTGTTTAAAAACACAGAAAAACACAAATGAACGAAATTATTTAACGTAAGGTCGAATAAAATTGGGTTACAGCAAATGTCTATATTTATCTGTTTAGTGTTTTTAGAGAAACATTCGTGCTAAGCGTCACCTATTAGTTGAGATTTAATTTTTTAGTAGCAACTCACGAAATTAACCCTATGAAGCTAATGTATGCTTGTTGTATGAGATTATCTGCTGAAATCCCATGGAGACAGATGTAAATTAAATAGGTGTAGCACTTGGGTTTGACAAATACCGGGACACAAAGACAATCAGTGGACATAGAGATATGTATCAGGTTTTGAGACGGTACACACACACACTTATATATATATATATATATATATATATATATATATATATATATATATATATATATATATATATACACACACAGATGTTCCTGAACAACACCGACAAACTCCAGCCGGCGATTCCTTACGAAAAATAGTAACACAAAAGATGTTTTACACTTTTCGCCTTAACGTAATATTAAGGGTGTTTGAGCCTATGAATATTACAATTTAAAATCACATTTCCCCAAAATATTGGGAGCTAAATAACATAAAAAACAATGTTATTGGGATCTTGAAACCAACAGCAAATACTGGTTGATATCTTCAACCTTTAAGGAAATACCCTCTAATTGCATACAGCTGTTTTACAGTTATGATTTTCGAACATTTGAAGATGGTTAATTGAGTAATGAGACCTGTGTAACAAAAAAGGTCCTCTTGTTGCAACTGTCTAGGACATACCGTTTATACTCAAAACACACTTGCGTACTGAAGATGGTGGACATTCACTGTAAACAACAAGTACAATACTGTTAAAGTCACAGATCAGTTTAGTGCTAGCATTCTGCGTACATGTCGTAGCAGTTTTGAACGAAAACGGTCCTAGGCAGCTGAAGCATGTGTAAATGGTATTGTATTCATGCTGATAATAAACCAAACACGAATAACGCTGCACACATCACATGCATGTTTGCAGCATTGCCTACCCTGTAGGTTCTGTATGTCTGCGCGAATCTTCAAGTGTGTTTTGAGCATAATTGGTATGGCCTAGACAGTTGCAACATGAGGATTTTTTGTTACACAGGTCTCATTTCTCAATAAACCATCTTCAAATGTTTGAAAATCCTGACGGTAAAATAGTTGTATGCAGTTAGACGGTAGCCACTCGTATAATGTTCTTGCTGTTGGCTTGAAGGTCCTAACAGAATTAATCAATGCTGAAAATATTGGTTTTTTTACGTAATTTAGTTTCCGATATTTTGGGAAAATACGATTATAAATTTTGATGTTCAGAGACTCATCACTCCCTTAATATTAAGTTTAGGCGAAAAATGCGAAGAACGATCTGTGCTTGTCTTTCTCATAAGGAATGACCTGCCGGAGTTTGTCGCTGTTGTTCAATCACACTCTGCATATGCGTGTATGTATGTATATATCACACAACCGTATAATACTACCACCACGCGAATCCTGGGCTAAATTTAAGACAAAAATATTAGTGGCAAAATATTGCACGATTACATTTTACATGCGCTCTACAAATGCCATTGTCTTACTACCACTGTTCTGACCTGCATATTTTGGATGCAGTTTTAAATACCGAGCAGTACCAACATGATTTTACGTTAACTCGACGTAACATACATAAAGTAATGTCTGGACGTGGAACACAACAAGGGTTTTTCTCCATGCAGTGTTGCTACATTGTGCACGTGAAATGTCATTGTACTACATTTTTTTCTCACATTTTGTCTTCAATTTAGACCAAGATTTGCGTGGTGTGCTCATTACGCGTTTGTTGCTGGACATACTCTGTGTATACATATATACATACACACATATTTATGTACATATATAAAATAATTAATATATAAATATAACTACATTTCTGTTTGAAATATATGGCGTCATTGGTATGTTTCGTATTCCTGTGACTTCATTATATTTCACTTTGTCTGTGAGCTAATAGTAACTCACTGGTCACAAGAATTTCAAGAGGGACTTGGTTTTTGCCAAATGCATGATATTGTTTGTAACTTTTAAAACTGCATAATTTGTGGCTATCATCTTCCTGAAGCCCAACTGGAAAGTCGTTAAAACTTTGTTTCTCTCACAATGTTGCAGCAATCTACTTTCTGTCAGTTTTACATATACTTATGGAAAAAGTAAAGAGAAGCGATATTGGTTTGTAGTTGGCTATCATGATTACAGCTAATGCCATAATATAATCTTGATAAGTTTGGTCGTAAAAATGTATAGTTTTCTTCACTTCTTCTACGAATGTATATGGAAAAGTTTTAAGGGAGGAGGAGATTGCGGAGTATTGAAATATTAAAAATACGGTGATATGTTTATTTAAAAAATAATTTTCTTTAGTACATCGTACAAACTACGACATGGAATTTGTGTTGATTATCAAAACACCCTTCACATAACTTTTCTATCACATCTAATGTGAATGTTTTTGTAAGATTATTGCGCTTTTCAAATGTTCTAGAAATTTAACATTTGTTACATTAATCAGTAGTTTCGTTTATTAAACGAAGCTTAACAGTTGTTAATCGAGAGTGTCTAAAAAATGTATCTATCTATCTTTGCTGAATAAAAATGATTTGGCGCATTTAGCGACAACATTTTAACTACCAGAAGTTTCACACAAGCAATAATTCATGGTTGTTTAGTTGTACCTGATCGTTATGATAGAACTCTACTATATTGTTTCGATGAGCTTACAGAAATGTTTTCAAGATTCAATATCCACTTGTTAAATAACAATATGCGCATTATCAAAGAACTCAACAGAGTTTTAAAAATAGGATTACCATTTTAATGGGCGGTAACCACGTTCCAAAAAACTAGATATCCTCGAATACTGTCAGCGTAGTTGCTAACACCTCAACAATTTTTCTTCCCTCTTGATCATATGTGCTTCGTCTCACCCGAGGAAAAATGTTCTTCACGGACAACGGCAGTTATTCCGAAGCAGTTTCGGCTGCGACAAGCCAATGAAGATGTCTGGCAAGCAACCCTGTCCCCTGGGAGACTCTTTAGCATTTCTTGTTCTAAGTGAAATGTCCGCCAGCGACCTTGAGGGCGAATATCATTAATGCAGGGAATCCCTAACAGGTACCAGTTTGATTGCCTGTCCGGTCATAATAATGTTCTTCAAATAGTGAATACATTACGACGTCTCGCGCGGTGCTGAAGAAGAATGCGACGCGAGGAACAGGTTCCTGGACACGGGCGCCATACGCATGCGCATTACATCCAATATACACACCTTCACCGCCATCTTGCATGCGGTACAAATGAAGACAGAATTACGGAAATACTTCTTTAGTAATTTGAGGGAAGCTCATCTGCTCTCTAATGTCAATCATTTCAGGCAGCTTCTTGGTAGCTGTTCTGTTGTTGTCTAAAGTCTAACAGTTTAATGTGGACAAAAGTGGTGACCACACGGTAACCACTACGGCGCATAATCTTATTTGATTATTACATTTGTTGCCAATTATTAGAGAAAGAGGTTTCTTCAAAATAATAAACATCTTAAAACAAATACACGCTTCGAAACGATTAGGCTTGTTGAATATAGTAAAGATCAAATAAATAGTGATTTAAAACAATTAAATTGAGGTAGTGGTGAATTTTGTATACAAGAACATTATGTTCCGTACTTGGTCATACGCAATCTTTTGCCTGAAAACCGTTGCTATTGAGCGTTAGCACCTCCATACAAATAGAATGAATTAAAAAAAAAAGTTTTTGGGTTCTATACTTTTCACATTTTATGTGTCAACGCGGATTCCCTTTAGTTACAGCACTAGTTTTATAGCACTAGCTATCGGTATTTGAATTCTTATGATTCTTGATAACTAGCAGCTACCGTTCAAGAATGTCTCGGAGCTTGCAACTCGCAATGAACCAGACTATAGTCTATCGTAAGAACGAGCGTACGTTCCCGGCAGCTAGGAAAAGTCATTTTATAAATTAAGTAGGTTATTTTATTTCATGCAAGAACTAATTAGCTTACTGAATTAACGAGTGAAGGTGGAATTATGTTTACGACATAAAGAATATTAGAAAAAAATTGGAGATGAACAACGAATCACAAAAAAAAAAAAACTATGTCAACAGAATTTTCAGAGTAAATGCATTTTTGTGGACTAGAGTACACCTACACTCTAATTTGGAAACTGTGAATATTGACAGTTTTCCAGTAATTTTTTCGTACAGACTCAAACTGTTGAAACTGCTCCGTCTGGAATCTGTGAAAACTATAGATTTCATCAGCGAAATAAACTCGCTGATTGAATATGATATTTTGACTAACTGATGAAGAGAAGGGTATTTTATCTAGATGTACAAAAAAAACATAGTTTCACATTAAATGTAGTTCTGTTTTATAACATTTTGTTATATTCAAGAAAAGCATAGGCCATAACTAAAACATTAAGTAATACCAGCAGGAATCAAACCCACGACTTTTGACACAGCCCACTACCACATTAACCATTCACAGAATAAAACACTTGAATTCTGATGTTCGTGTTAAGTAAGTTTTTTTATTCAGTGCTGATTACATTTTATTGTTACTTTTGTAGATGGTTTACTTGGTAATAAACTTACTGTACATTACTGTACATTTAAGTGTCAAAACATATAGGTCACTTTAAATAACGAACAACATCTATTTGTTACTTGCAGACGAAGATAATTTGATGTTGTGGATATGACACTTTCATTAACTATTTAATCTGTAGTTACAGATGAATTTATACTGGTTATATAGTGAAATTTACTTACTTATTTAATCTACACCAGTCTTTTGTATTCACACGTTTTTATCAGTCAACATGGATAAAACAACAGATTCGGCAGTGAAACACCTTGCAGCGTATTTAAACTGTGAACATTTCACCGCTTCTAATTTAGAGTGTAGAAATGACTTATGCTAAAGCTTCGTTCACACTTACACAGATGATACAGAGAGGAGAGTTCAGAATTTTCAGCATACCTATGATGCAGTACGCATGTTTATGTAGTCATATACTGCGATACTGAAAAGTCTTGTTGAGCTCAACTATGCACGTTCGTTCCGTACCGTCCGAGAAAATTTATGCCTTTTAATTGGTTGATCGATTTCTATATTGTCCGCATCTACATGAACTGTTGACGTGTGAAGGAGGTGCATAAAAACAAGACTGACACGGGCGATCGTGTGTACTGTAATCATAGAGTAGGCAGGAGACGATGTGTCGCGACGCATCCAAGGCATCTGGAGATAGGCAATTTTTTTTTTCACGTACGTCATCTACTGCAGTCATAAATGTCTATGTTCACATTAGAACACATATTTAGTAAATCGTTATTTTTGAAACATTTGACATAAATGAGAGGACATGACAAAATTTACTAGTTTAACATATTACATTGAAAGTGTATTTGTTTTATGTTAGAACGTATGACAACTTTAGTTCGTAAACTAAGGAACTTCAAATCTGAGAAAAAAACTGTTGTAAGTGTCATGCTTCTGTTAAGATAGGGACAGCAATCCAGTTTGGCTGTTGGAACTATTTTGTATTGTTCCTACAACAATCTGTTTTTAAGATTTTTTTCTCATTTTATTGAACAAATTGTTGTTGGAACAACACAGAGTACTGACAACCAAACTGAATTGTTGTCTTTAGTCACGGCCTAATGCTCTCCAGCAAGAGAAAGTGACTCCCTTTGTGTCGCCGAGCGCTAGTAGTCATTTAACGGAAGATTTGTCTTGTTTACATCTGGCGGTGTTATAATTTTACAATTATTTTTATAAAGTATAGATAATATGGTAAGCTGGTATTGCATATTTATGTTACGAATCCATAAATGCATTGGCATATGTGTGGAATTGTTTATATCAGTCATCTGAAATAAATATTATGTACTACTGTTTCAGTAAATACATTCGAACAAAATCTATTCTTTCCTGACCTACAAAATTTTAGAATCTTTGCAATGTGTGTCTATATGTAATAAATTGAAAAAAAAACTGAATATTATGGTGGAAAACGTGTTATAATACAAAATTGCAATTATATTATCTGGATTTTCAATTTTTTTTTCTACTAAAATACGGACAATTTCGGTAACACTACACATTTTAAGCTGTAAAATCTTGCTAAGCCAAAGACAAAACAAGACTAATTTTCCTTTAAAAGTCTACTAGCGCTGTGACAAAAAAAATTCAATTTTATTCCTCAGTGTCAAGACCTTATATTCATAGACCGTATCTCCAGTTTAACAGAAGCATGGTACCTACAATATGCAGTTTTTTTTTTCAGAGCCCATTCAATATAAAATCTGACTTCATTTGTTTATAATGCGCAGCAAGGGACGAAGCTTTCTCCCGACTGTAATTCAGTCTACGATAATTCTATTAGGGATGTCGCGACTACCTGTGTTATCCTGTTCCGTTTTCACCGCACCGCCTATTGGTTCAGTCACCTGGTCGGCTTCTGTATCTTCGAGTTCTTGATGGCCGTGAACACCGAAGCCTGTATTTCAACATACCAGCTACCGAAATTGCTTCTCAGCATCATTCATTACTGACACTGATGCTAAATTTCCCAAGGCTTCCCTGCCATCAGCAATATTTCTACTCATAGATCGATCGGGATAAAGTGAGCTCTAAAGATTCAACATTTACAAAAAAATCATTATCCGTTACAGAAAACAGGATGTTACAAAAAGTTACGGCCAAACTTTTAGGAAACATGCCACACACAAAGGAAGAAAATATGTGATATGGACATCCGTCTGGAAACGCTTAATTACCGTGGTAGAGCTCAATTCCTTACATCTCGTTGAATGTCGTCGTAAAAAAACATTTCGTACAGACACTGTTTCGTTAGAATGTACGATACTTCCTAGGTTCACCGCCAGGTGGGCCACTTGACGGAATGTAATCTGGACTGTGAGTTGAAGAGACGCAATGTAGTCACGATTACCTTCCGTCACGTAGCCCACCTGGCGGTGATCCTAGGAAGTAACGTACATTCTAACTAAACATTCCATTGGGTAATTGGAACAGTGTCTGTACGAAATGTTTTTACGATGACATTTAACAAGTTGTAAGGAATTGAGCTCTACCATGGTAACTAAGCGTTTCCGGACATATGTCCATGATGTGTGTGTGGAATGTTTCCTGAAAGTTTGGTCGTAACTTTTTGTAACATCGACAATAGTACCTCGTTCCTTGTATGGTTGGTAGCGAAATTGCAGAATGTAGTTCGGTAACTATATTTTCCTATTTAAATAAAACGATACTGAAATAAAATAAGCTTAAATCGGCATATTTGTTTTATACAATTAAATAACTTTTATTTATCAGACTATATAGGTTTCTAACGACTGCATAATTTATATTACACGCGCAAAATTCAACTAACGTGTCCAGAGAGGTTAAACATTTTCCGTTGTTCATCGTTACGCGCGAAAAGAAACGAATGGGCTGAAAATAGAAATTTAGCAGGGTTATTTTTGACTGCTCACTTTATCTTGAACCGCCTCTTTCAGAGTAAATGTACACGTGTAATTTGTAACCTCATTACGCAGAAACAACTGTTTACACTGAAACGTAACCAGAGTAGACATCCTTTAGGCGTGCTGACATAACTAGTAGGCCTAATTACTCGTGTAAATCATGCACTAGATATAAAGAAATATTGCATGGTAATAATGTCACAAAGACCACTTAATTAGGAACAAAATTAACACAAAATAATAAACGAGAAGTAATTACAGCTTGTTTGAAAAATAATTCGTTCAATAACTAAGCTGGATACATGCTCCATGTCTTACTAAACTGCTGGTTTAGAACACACTAAATCAGTAGCCTACCTCTTAATTTTACGTAGTATGTAAGCAGCAAGATTTCATAATTATTTCACACTTTCGCTTGTAACTAAGAATATACTTATTATTTACAGTTATCAAGTTTGAAAGCACACAAATACATAACCAAACAAATCTGGTGGTAAGTAGTCTATTTTAAGGCCTTGTTACGGAGTTTTGCAGTGATTTCGAAATATATTTTTTTATTACTACCTAATACTCATATCAAAATTTCGCTGCACAGTTTTGACATTTATATGTTATAATTTGTAGCTGAATTGTTTTGTAGAATTATACTGAACGGTTTTTTAGATTTCATTACCCAAAGTACCGCATTTTTCGTCGTGAAAATAAGCAAAAATGAAGGAAATTTTTTTTTGCTGGCGAATGGTACATTATTTTAAAAAACCCGTCCACAGTATTGTGCATCGTGTGATTGCACATTGACTCAAATTTTTTCAAAACTTTTGGTTAAAAAATATTTGAGTTATTGGCACCAGTCTGAAAAAAACTCGGGAACAAGCCCTTAAAGTTAAACATTTAGACGATGGGTTGCATTTTAAATTTGATAATGTGTGGCTCAGAGGTTTGATAAACACAATTTTTTTTTCGTTTCTAATTTTTAGCAATGATAAAGCCTTAGCAATCAGAAGTTCAGCTATAACGACGGTTTTTAGTACCATTTTTTAATTCTGCAAAATATACAGTCTAAAATGTCAAAATTTAGTCTGAAAATGTGTTACATACCCTACGCGTAGTTAATAAAAAAGAATGCTTATCCAGTAGAACATCTTATAGGTATGATCAGTGCTGAGACTGTTAATCACACATATTCACGTTATCTAATTATTGTAATAAATTATGTAAGTATTATTTAAGGAACTGAATGATCACATTTATTTTTACATTTAATTTCACTTCTGCCGAGTTTACAATGAATATTACATTTGAAGTTAACGTCAAATAAGTTATTGCGCTTCCTAACTCCCCTATTTTAAAATTATGTTGCAGGTAAATTTAAGCTGCTCCTCTTATAAGAATTAAAATTTCTCAATTCATGAGGTTGGATGTCGCTAATGAAATGTAATAATGCTGCCCCACTGAACGGAAACATTTCGTTCTCGCATAAATCGTTACAAGGGCTGTAGATAAGACTTTGTTAATGAAGTTTCCTATATGCAGGACAGTAAAACGCGCAGGAAGGGTAAAATGAAAAAAATTCACATTTAAATGACCAACTACGTTTTAAAAGAATCGCAATTGAAGTTTACTTTTTTTTCCATATCTTAATATAGCTTTAGTGATGCAATAAGTTCTATAAACTAAAATGTACAAATCATACACAGCATCGAGACCATGTTCCTAAATTCTTTACTGTGAAATAATATCCCACACACTGTGGCAGTTACGACGCATTGTCTTCTTCATAACGCATACTGGAATACTCCTGCATCAATCTGAATAGGGAAGTACCTCAATGAGTCACTAAGGGTGGGATTTTAAGCACACCATCACACCTTTTGGTTTATATACAGTCTTGACTCACACGAAGGACGACAAAAAAACATCCTTATTTTCTAGAAATTATACATAGTTTAGATAACGTTTCTGGTAGTACTGCTATGTACTCTTCACCATGATTTACCATTCTACCTAGTGACACATAATTAATAGGATTGTCGCTACTGTTCCAACAACTTCTACTCTTATGAGAACAAAAAATACAGCGAACTTCAGGGAACACCTATTTAAAAATAACACAGCTTTATATTTAGTCATGACGGTCATAAATGTTACTTTTTCCTCGATAAATACCAAAACTAATGCACGCGCATATGTTAAGCTTTATGGTGTAGTATGTAGGTACAGATAAAGGAAATAATACCAAATATTGTACAAGTACAACATAGGAAAGTAAGATAAAAAAAAATATACGTGTTATTTAATTACAGTTCACGCCGATATGAACGCCGTTCCTTCTACAGTAGCACATTACTCTATGGGTAGTTTTAATTCTATATTTTGTTATAATTTATATATATAATATATGTATATTTATTTATAAATTGAAATGTGATCATGGTTTTTTTGATATAGTTATGCTCTTTTAATTATTATTTTGATAAGTTAAATTTTAAAATATTTGTAAACACATTCTAATACTATTAGCCTAAGTGAAATTTTGTCCGTAAACGTATAACCCCCATATAAAATAGAGATCTAAGAATGTGAATTTTGCTAGTGTTTCCAGTTCACGCCACTGATCAAATGTCTCGCACTTTAACAATTCTAAAACGCCTTACTTTCCAATATTGTCCTTTTATCATATTTAATTATACTTTCAACAGCGGTGCGATACCTCCCGAGAGAATCATGCACAATGATTCAAGAATTTTTAATTTAAGTGACTCAGTTACCTCTAGCAACAATCCACTTTCGCAGACATGGGTGCTGAGAAACCTGATCGCATGTGCGTTAACGAAGTAGCTTCGTAGCTGATATATCTTCGCCTGAATGCATAGACACGCTTGCCAGAAGATTTCATGTTAATGACTTATTGTTCGCAAATCTCACCTACAGGATGAGCGTGAACTGAACCGAAAAATACCGGTAGGTTATTATTTACAAAATCATAAGACTAAAATATTTAGTAGGCTACTGCTTTTTCTTTAAGTGAATAATCAGGGTACTATAGAACGCACAAAATTTAATTTTCAAATGCTTTTACTTAAACATACGAAGGATTATATAGAAATACTAGCTGGCTGGCTGCGGCGTTGCCCGCGTGAAATTATGTAATGTAAACAGTAACTCTGGATAAAATATGTGATGAAGGCATTTAACAGCTGCCGTACTCAATAACAGTGAACGATACATTGTCTTAGCTCAGTGTAAAGAGCACTCGCAATATGCTCGTATGATGTCATTGTAATTCTCATCGCAAAGTTTTGCTCGGGATACGAACCCGTAACCTCACCCCTCCCACACCATAAACTTTATACAATACCTGAGTGAAGGCTTAAAGGCAGGCCGTGATAATTCTTTCGTATGTAAAGGCTACAGTCCAAAGAGGTTTTATTTATGAGTAGGTTGGCAAAAAGAAACGACTGTTGAATTATTTCTCCATAATCATTCTCTTTTTTCGGGAGACTTTAACATTTTACTGCTTTTCACCTACTTAATTTTCGAATTTCATAAAAACCGGAATTTGATTTGTAGATATTTATATAAGCCTCATTCTTATAAAAAAATCATCTCGATATCTCAACGGGTATAAGAGTTACAGATAATTATTTGAAATCACATTTTATTTTTTAACAGTTTTCAAGGGCAAATTTCGAAAAATCCTGAAATTACTCTTTTTTTGTACTTACGTAAGATTTATTTTAAAGCAAAAACCATTTCAAGGTTTCCACTGATTTAGGAGACAAGTGGGATTAATTAAAAATCACGTTTTATTTTTTAAAGAGCTTTCAAGGACGAAAAATTGTAAAAATACTTTTTATATATTTACTTAAGCATCATTTTAAAAAAATCATCTCACTATCTGAAATGGTTTAGGAGAAATCACGGATTAATGGATAACACATTTTACGGCTTTTCGCCTCCTTAATTTTCGAATTTCACAAAATCGAAAATTTTGCGAATATGCATTTCTTTGGGCAATATTATGAAGTTAAAAAATTTATGATAACATTTCCGGTTAATGAAATATCAAGGATTCATTTAAAACACATTTAACCCCTTTCCCCCTTAATTATCGAATTTCGAAAAATCCTTTCTTAGTGGGTGCCTACGGGGCAAGGGAAAGCTTCCCTCAAAATTTCATGGTTCTAGGTCCAGCGGTTTGGGCTGTGCGTTGATGAGTGAGTGAGTGAGTGAGTGAGTGAGTGTGTCAGGACACTTCATTTTGTGACGGTACTATTTTATTGATACTTTTACATATATATTAATGTGGTTTAGGTTAATTGTGATGATTAATTGTAATGAAGGGGCCTTTATTGTCATATGTAACATATTGTCATCCATTTTAAATTCAGTATTGATTGTGAGGGGTCTGTGGGATCCTATGATAGGCCAGTATAAAACACTATAAAATATGACTATTACTAATATTATCACAGAGGTATCGTGTCTGGTA